>ML791231.1:375971-387054 GCA_009831015.1 Picea engelmannii
ATGAGTATTAGTCGCAACTGACCAATAATTCTCATGATTTGAATAGTCCACTTAGCACTCATTGCATCGGGTGATGCTCACAGGGGTGAAGAAATGGGATTGAAGCCAACGAACTGAATCGCATAGCATCAATCATCACTTCCGAGGCTTGCACCCGGTAACCAGGACTTCCCAGGTGGTCACCCGATGCAATGAGTGCTAAGTGGACTATTCAAATCATGAGAATTATTGGTCAGTTGCGACTAATACTCATGAATATGGGTCATAGATTAATGACTTACACTACGCAGTTAATCCCAAAAATAATATCTAATATCTTGCACTGCGGAAGCCCCTATATGCTTAAATCATTTCATATCTTTTCCTCAACATTTATTTGGTGACCATAATAGGGAGATCTTCAATATCTCTCTGGTTAATTTTTATGCTTGATTAGCATCGAATACAACTATTTTTCTGATATTAATTCTTTGATTGTTTTATTTCTTAATGGCTCTACTTGTTGAAAGGTAGCCCAATATTGAGCTTGGTCTTCAAGATTAGATCAAAATTTCTTTGAATCTGTTCAACACCATTTTAGACACTGCCAATACTTGTGTTGAGCTTAATAATTCATGGGCAACAATTGAATGAGATATTAGTGCCCAAGAAAGTTGGGAAGCTAGACGTAGACAACCTAGAAATCAACAGTAACCTTCTTGTTCCTTCAATTTTGGGCCTTACTTTCATGTCCTTGGACTCTCGTGTTTCTAGAAGAAAAAGAGGCTTATCACCTTAAATTAATCATATTTCTGAAATAGGAAGAAGGGACATTATGTTGTAACCCAACAAAGAGCTATAAGGAGAACTTTGTCTGATTCATCCAGTTCGTATTTTTATCCCTCACCTATCATCCACAAGATGGCATCTAGTGGTGGATTTGGTGGCACTAGAATTACTTCCTCCTCTCAATCTTCATCCTTGTCATTTTCTTGGTAGCTTATATAGCCACCATATCCCTATCCAATCTACCACAAATCCCACCAAATTCATTAAAAAGTATGGACTATTTCAGTTTGAGGAAGACGCCACAACCACACCGTGGCATGTGTCCTCTCCTCTTAACCTAGAACCTGCTACTCATCCACTTCCTAATTTCAAAGAGCATCTTCCTAGGATTTTAGAAAATAAGACTGTCACTACAAATGAACACCTGGTGGAATTTTCTAATGCTTGTCACAACATAGGGGCCAATGAAAATGATACTTGCATGCGCTTATTCGTCAATTCCTTGGAAGGAAAGGCTGTGGCTGATTTCTTTGACCTTCCTCCTAAGATTTTGTCTACTTGGGAGGAGTTAGTTTATTGGTTCAGATCCACCTACAGGAAATTTAAAATCCCAGCTGAGCAGTTACGAGAGTACAATAACATCACCTATAAGGATGGTTAAACCATAAAGTCCTTCAACTTGCATTTCACTAAGTTATACAATACAATTCTTGAACTCATTCGACCTCAGAACCAAGCCGCTTTCATGCATTATTACACTGCATTACCTTCCCCCTATCGTCATAGGCTTGAGGAAAAATCCATTAATAATATTAGTTCCTCTCTGCATACTTGTTTAGAGTATGAAGAACAACTTGAAAGGAAAAGTCTTCCCCAGGGAGAATCGGTTAAACAGACAAACATGTCTGCCCTATTATAGCTAGTACAAGATATGAATGGTCGTATGATAGTGTATGAGAGAAAGAGAATTGTATCCCCTCTGAACCCTAGAGCTTCATCCTCTTCTGCACCCTCCTTTAGGAATCCAATTGAAAATAATTTTCAGCCTAAAGCTATCTTGCCTTGAAGTTGGTGTAACTTTTGCGAGGAAGACCACCAGGAGGACACATGTGAAGTAAGGAAGAGTGCTAGAGATAAGATCTTTGGTAAGACACCAGAAACTACCATCATTGTCCTAGATTTTGCAGAGCCAGAAGATGTCATGATCATCAATACTAGGAAAAAATCCTACGCTCCCAAAGGCAAATATGATCCTCCCCGTAATTCTTCTATCCCAAGATCATCTTCACCAGCTGCTATGGTTCAGGTTCCTAAGATTCTTGACAGTGAATAAAAAACTCTCCCTATCCCCTCTTCCAAATACAATATTCTGAATCAATTGGCCAACATCAAAGCAAATGTCACCCTTTTAGACATGGTTGTCGTCCCTAAACAAAAGAGGCATCTGAAATAATTCATGGAAGGAAATTCTTCTATTGTATCCAACCTCTTTGAAGAGGTTAATGAAGAGGATTCATATGTAAATAAATTAGGTGTAGATAACTCTAGATACCCTATAAAAAATCTCCCTTTTATATTTCTATAAATATAATGGATAAGATCACCCATTGTTGCCTCATTGATGGTGGTTCGAGCCCAAGTGTGATGTCGAAGATTATTATGGAATAGATAGGCTTGTCTTGTACAAATGAAAACACCAGAAACATGATTTCCTATAATAGCCTACAACAAACGACCATAGGTGGTATTAAGGATGTGACCTTAGTTTTGTGCGCAGACTCTGAAATAAGGACAACCCTTAGTATTCAGGTAATTGATATTACAGTAAGTAATTACTCAATAATCTTGGGAAGAGATTGGAAATATTTAATGGGTGGATACCTCTCACCTGAAGAAACACATTTATCCATTCCTCATAATGGTAAAAACATTATAGTCCTTAGAGAGGGAAGGATTTCACCTTACATAGAGAGTGTCCCACAACCTAATGTAAACTATATTGAAGAGGAACTAGGACTGTATTCCATCTTTGTTGAGGAGGATAACATTCCCTTGGAAAAAATTGATTTAGATGATGGTATGTGGCACATGCTCTTTGATGGTTCATGCTCAAATGAAGGAAATGGAGTTGGCATTGTCTTGATTTATCCTGTAGGAAAAATCCATACCTTTTATTATAGGTTGGAGTTTGCTTGCATGAACAATGTCACTGAATTCAAATATTTATTATTAGGCATTGAAAACACCTATACTCTTGGCTGTGGTCACCTTTCAGGTTTTGGGGACTCTGAGCTTGTTGTGGACCATGTACGTAAGATTTACTCCCCTAGCAACAAGTTGATGAAATGATACACCCAAACTGTTTGGGAACTTATCTCAAACCTATTATCTTTCAACATCACTCATGTTAAGAGGGAATTGAACTCAATAGCTTATCTGTTAGTTGTTTTTGCAGCCTGTCCTACTCAAAAACTTTTTCCACATATACCTGATTGTACTTTTCAATCTTTATATCATCCACATATCCTTGACAATATAGAATCTTGAAAGATCTTCCATAATGATGAGAGAATTTGTTCTTTCATTCAAAATGAACCTTTTAAGCCCAAGGAAATTATATCCATAGAATATGACAAGATTCCTAAAGGCTTGACTCCACTAGAAAGTCTGTTTTCATTGAGTGATGTAGGCAATAAAAGGAAACAGAAGGAAGAGGAGTCAAAAAGGAAGGTGAGTGAAACCATATCCTTTAACATTGGGACACTTGAGTCTCCAAAGAATGTTAAAATAGGTGCCCAATGTTCTGATGAAGAAAAAATGAAGTTTTCCAAGATACTTGGTGGATTTCAAGATGTTTTCACTTGGTATTATGAGGATCTTCGTGGTTTTGATCCTAGTCTTATACATCATTCTATATCCATCAATCAAGACATGAAACCAGTTAGGAAAAAACATAGACCTATTAACCCTACATTGAAAGAAACTATTCAAAGGGAGTTGGAAAATTTCTTGAAGGTTGAAATCATATTTCTGGTCAAGTACCCTGAATGGGTTTCCAAATTGGTACATGTTCCTAAGGTCACTGATCATATTAGCTTATGCATTAATTTTCACACATTCAATCAGGATATTATGAAAAATCCCTTGCCTCCCCCTAATATGGAAATGATTCTGTAGCAATTTGTAAGGTCACAGATGAGGCCCTTACTTGACACTTTTTTTGGTTATAATCAAATCAAGGGAAAAAGGAAGATTCTCACAAAACCACTCTTATCACTAATTGGGGTACCGTGACTTATGAACATATTCTTTCTGGATTACCTGATGCAAGTACCACTTTTAAAGGACATATGCAAATAACTCCTGATGAATTGATTATTATTCATATTTATCTTGACGATCTCATTTTCAAGTGTTATGGATGGTTCCTTTCAAGATCTCTTTTGTCCTGGGTACTAATTCTTACATTCTATAACATTTACAGGAGCGATTGTTTTCGTATAGCACTAACGATTCTCACTTGAAACATTACATGGAACCAACTTGAAACGTTTTAACGCTGTTTGGATTTTCTGTATATTAGTAGTCTAGATTTGCTTTCTTTTCTATCACTATTTTTCATTTTGGATTTACATTATTTTGATTTCTGATTTCTGATTTTAACCATTTCATACTACTTTTACATTCCTGTCATTTTATCTCTGTTGTTTTAAATTCTGCAATTTTTATTTTGTTATGATTTTTATTTCTTTTTAATCTTTTAATTGATTTTGGTCAAGAATAAGATGTTGGATCCATTCTGCCACTGTGACACTCCTGCAAGATATTGTTAGTCAATAAAAATTAAGCTTACACAGTTGTTATGATGTTCCCCTGAAAGCACTTGAATTTGCTATCTTCTTTCACTACTGTCTTTTAAAGAAATTGGTTATTCCCCACTTCTGCTTTCCATTTCTTCATCCATTTGAGAATTTAAAAGAGAAATTCCATAATTTTTCTCTTTCAAGTAAAAGGCAAATTCCAGTTGAACGATTATGCACACAATGGTAAACCCCCTCATACTTAACATTTTTCATGAGTTATTCCCAAATTCCTGGTCATTTTTCCATTAAATCCGCTCACTTCCCCCTGTTGCGTAATATTCCTGGTTATATATTCTTGACCTAATGTTCTCAGTCTGTGAAACCATGAGTTCTAATTTCTAAATCTGTTGAAAACAAATTTCCCCATGGAGTCACCAGTTTGTTGACGATTAAAATTGCAACGAAAATTTTGCCCCAAAAGTATTGCTAAATCCTATTATTATAAGCTAATGATATATATAATACTAGTAGGTGGGACCCCCTTGTATATTGGAAGATCATATTTGGTTCTTATTTGATGTTTATGCTATTGTTCGACACTGCTTACATGGTTCTACATGATTGATGAAATCTTGGTTTTATTTGTGACATAATAGCAGATGGATAATGTGTATTATGTGTTGTTTCTAATTTCTCTAAGCTCTAAATTCCATATTGTGTAAATGGATTATATCTACTATTCTCACATTTCTATTAGATCCATGATCTGTTACATGTTGCACCTGCACAAAACACATGTTATTCATGACAAAAGATAAAAGAAATATGGAACAAATCCAATGAAAAGAAGATATCCTATACTATGCTATGCTATGCTACATTATATGCAAATGAAATTAAAAGGATTGTTGTTAGTCCTAGCTAACAAAGTTAGTGGCTATACGATTTATTGAGTTATATGAAAACACATTTGATATGCGTTATGGTCTGGTTAGAAATGGTTAAATGTGATATGGGGTAGCACATTTGGCAAGTGATGGATGTTAGTTTCAATGCATAGATTAATTGAATGGATTAATGGAGGGTTGGTTGGTGTGTACTAAGTAATTGAATGAGTAGAGGATGGAAGCGACATGCATTTATTGCATGTCACTCCATACCTCTCCCACTGGCCAACACCCTATCTTGGCTATTGTTCAATTGTGTTTCAGCTCTGATTTTTAGGCAGGGGAAGAACTACTCGACCAAGCTCGCGTTTTTAAGGCTTTTTGGTTTCAATTATGTCTTTTTCGCCATCAATGAGCCTAGTCTGGTTATGAAATAGATATTATCTCAGTGATGTATGGGTTTGTGATTTTCTTGAGAGTGGAAACTATGTAAACTTGTGATATTTCTCTTGAATGGTTGGTTGTGTGTATTCATTGTAAATGAAAGGATTGGATAGTTGAAGTCACGATTTCATTAATGATTTTGTGTGTTGGAAGCCAAGAAGACTCTCTGTTGTCTTATGTGTTTTTCTTGGAGGGTTTCATTCGGTCCATACTTGTTGTCCGTCTCCACAAAGTTCTTGTAAAGATACCCAGTCGTATTTGGTTGTTGCATTTGATTTTGAACCACCGTGGGCCACTGCTATCATTTTCGCCTGGTCGTGGGTTCGTGTATGATTGTGGTTTCTACACAATTGGTTTGGGAGGCTATTATGCCAAGATTCTTTATTTAGGTTGGTTGTTATTTCATGGATCTATTTTTATATCAATATTACATGAATTGATTGGGAAAACCACAAGGGTTATGCCATGCATGTTCTCAGTGTTATTATAAGAATCCCTTTCTCCTCTGTTCATAGTATCTCCTATCTCATGAACTATCACCCTGTCTACGAAGCTATTGGTGGTATGGCCTGTGTGTCTATCATATTGTTTCGAAAGTTTCTCACCTGCTATTGGTGGTTGAATCCAGTCTCCCTATGTGATGCAGGAGCATCTCTCCATGCAGCCAGCTAGCCATCCATCCACGTCAGTGCGCACACATTCAAAGGGTGAAAAGGAGGCACAGCCTCATTCAAATATTTGAAATGAATGTAATTAAAGGTGCTTAGGCTGTTGAGCCATGAAATTCATGCCTTTGAGCAGGCGTTAGGTAGAATTGTATTTAATGCCAAGAATGGCTGAGGACTAGGCCCGATCCTGGACTAGACAACCCATTCATTGTAATTGAATGTAATTTAATAGAGTCGGTGAACCTGGAGGAAGGAGCCCTCAGGTAAAAGAGATTTTCATATCTCATTTTGAGTTAGTCTGGTAGGGTAGAGTAGAGCCATGGGGAGCTCAGGAACACCATTGTAAAGATACAGACATTTTGTCATTTGTTAATATAAAAATAGAGCAGTTTTTTCCTGCATATTCTGTGTATATGGATGTTGGTGTGTGTTCCTTATATATGTTGTAAATGTATGATTGTTGATGCATTTTGCAGGAGTTGTGTTTGATTTCAGGGTTGAAGGTCTTTGAGGCTTCATACTAGGAGGGTGTGATAGAACGTTGAGGTTCTAAGAGCTGTGCATAGAGGATGCACTTCTGAACTCTGAGGAGTCAGATGAAGACGTGCTGAGGCACAGGACTGAAGTCAATAACTCAGGGAGAAGACTTGTGAGGTTACTGAACACCTCAGGAGGTAAGGCTGTGTATCTGAGGCACAGTTGCATATAGGACTTAGTTGTGAGTTCTGCAGGAGCTCTTCCAAGCAGGTATTGAGCATACGCACGGGTTGCGTTGGAGAAGAACTCTGTTGTGAGTTCTTAAGGAGAAACAGACTCAATGAGGATTCCGGGAGAGTTCTGCCAGAGGTGGGAATCAAGCGAGTGCATAGGTGCACAAGGGAGGAAAACAAAACTGTTGAACGTTCTGGGAAAGAGAAGAGACTCCGCCAGAAGGTCGTCGAGAAAATGTGCAAGCAGATACAGGAGAATAGAGAACTCTTGGAGTTCTACCATTTGAAGAAAGAGTCCACTGTGGGACCTTTATTGGATTGTTGAATACCCCGAAGGCTCATCCAGGAGATTGCTTGAGCAAGGGACTAGGAAGGTATTTGTATTCTCCATATGTGGGAGGATAAAAGAAGACAAAATCCCCTAAGGGGTCTGAGTACTCGTGGAAGCTCAGGACGGATAGTGCTTTATGCGCGAAGACTCTGCAAAGACACAGGAGTCAAGGAATCCTCAGACGGTTCAAAAGAAGGAGAAAGTTTAGAAGGAATAGCGTCGTGGAGGATGCACAGCGAGGCTCAAAGTTGTAGGGCCCGCAGAGGAAGGAAGCAAAGGTCGAGGCCTTTGGAACCTTGGAAATTCTCCCAAGGCAGGAAGAAAGCATGTGTATGCTCAGGAGGGATTAGCACCAGCCGTTAGATCGGCAAGAGAAGAGATCTGGACCGTTGAAGATTCACATCCAGGAAGGCGTCCAAAGAAACGCGCACAGGAGGAGGGGACCGAGAGCCGTCAGATCTCACTCAGAAATCCCGACAGTCGTTAGATCAGGAAAAGTTGCGCAGAGTTTAAGTAGACGGAGGAGCAACATCGGCCATTAGATCAGCCGAGAGAATCTAGACCATGGATTCGTGTCTAGGAGGCAGCGTAAGAAAGGCACAGAGGAGAACATATCTGATTCATCAGATCTGGAACAGATACCCGATAGTCGTCGGATCTGTGGAAGCTGCATGAAGGTTAGTTATCGAAACATCCAGGGGCCGAAATGGCGAGTTGATCTGGACCGTTCATTGGAGAGCAGACACGTGTCGCGAGATCACCCATATCGGGGATTCCGACATCTTAAATTGGAAGGGGAAGAAGAATCCGTTCAAACCCGCGAGGTGCGAGGACGCGAGGCGGCGAACCAGCGAAAGAATCAGGACCATCCACTTGGAGAGGACAGGTGGTGATCATCTAGCGCCACTGAAAGAAGCTCGACGGGAGGGCTTTATCGGCATATCAGGAATCGAGATATCAGAGATCCCAGGCACAAAGGTTTGGTGCATCGCAGAATCGTGAAACGTGATTTCCCGATAAGGCATCGGAGCATGTGGGGCCATACAGGAGTTGGTGGAAGACAGGTGGCACATCGCATCTCAGGAGCTCGTAAGTGGAGGAGTGAAGAATAGGCACCAAAGGTCGCGAAGGCGCGAGGATCCGATCCTGCGAGGAGAACCTGAACCGTCCATATGCAAGAACAGGTGGCAAAGATCGAGCGCATCAACACTTTGACCATCGGGATATCGGAGATCCCGGGAGCGAAGAATTCACGCATTAGGGAATCGTGATCCGTGATTTCTTGACAAGATCTGAACCGTTCACTTGGGGGAACGCGTTTAAGAGGATCTCGAAGACTCGGGGATCGGGAAATCAGAGTCTTTGAAGGCATAGAAACCTCGTCACTAGGGATCGCGATCCGTGATATCCCAATAGTGACGTAATGTCGTGGGACCACCAGAGTTAAGGTGGAGGACAAGTGTCAAGGGACGGAGCATCATTGGCACATTGGAAGCCTCAGAACTGAGAGTTCGAGGTTGGTTGAACCCCGAAACGGCGAGAAGAGACCACAGCCATGGATCTCAATTACGACAGGTGTCAATGTTCGAGAGATAGTCGGGGATCGATATATCGCAGGTTGTGAATACATGGGCATCATGACATCATAAACCCTGAAACCCCGATAGGGAGGTATAAGGCGTTGGCCTTAGGAGCATGGTCATGTGGACCAAAGAGCATAGTCGAGAGGGATAATGCATAGAGGAGAGCTCGTCGGAGATCGGGGGTTGGAGAAGTGAAAAAATCTTAGTAGAAGGAACGCCGAAAACCCGATGTCTGATAACAACAACAGCAGGGGAAATTGTTCATGGTTCATGCAGAGGCCGTGAGGGAAGAATAAAGGACCTGTGGATCGGGTATTTACACAAGTGATTTCTGAGGGAATCTAAGGAGCCATTGAAGGCTCAGAATTGAGAATTGGAATGATCCTGTGGGAGCAGGAGGTCAGGTATAGAGACCCTGCGGGGTGATAGGTAGGAGGGACCTCTATCGCATCAGAGTGGTATCAGAGCTGATATCTTGTCTGTATATTTCAGGCAAGAGGAACGAGGAAGAAAAAGAAGCACTCTGATACACATGTCAAGTGGTATCAGAGCTGATATTCTTGTCTGTATACTTCAGGCAAGAGGAGAAAGATAAAGCCGGGAAGAAACCAGAGTTGCTGAGGACTCTGTAAGGACTTGGTTGCAGGTAGGCAGCAGTCCATAGACAGTCAGCAGGACTGTGAGAAGATGAAGCTAGAACACTCAGGGATGCGGAGTGACAGCAGCAGATCTGTCAGGGAGGCAGATAAACACTGCAAGATCGCTAATGAACGCCATAAGCATGCTGAACGAAAGAAGCCAGAGCCGATGAGTGCAACAGAAATGGATAAAGAGCTCACTGATATAAAGCGAGAGATGGAGGAGCTCGAAATGAAGATGCGGTAGGATAAAAAGCCGAGATGGGTATATGAATGGCCCATGAAGACACCAAAGATGAATTGGCTAGTCAGGGAGTTGATGGCTAGAAGACAGCGTAGGATGTTGAGGAGATGGCTGAGGCATGCTGAAAACCTCAGACCCATAGGAGAGGAGGAGATGGTTTACATCTGTGAACCAGTGGTTGGAGAAATTCTCGGTGAGGAGAATGATCAGAGATCGCTGCGGGATCTCATAGACTACCAGGAGAGTAGTGGAAGGTTTCCAAATTGCCAGATGGGCAAGGGAACATAGATGAGATCAGATGATGATCTCAAGTACTACAAGATACCAGATATATAAAATATGTAGAACAGAAATGAAATGCTAGAAATAACAGAATAACAGTAAAATATCCAGCATAATCTTCACAATACACAGAAATGATTCACGAAATAGAAACAAAAATAACACTTTGAATCAGATAGCAATGTTCACAGGCCTCTTCGAGGGGGAAACCTCCAATCGAGCAGTGCTCTATTACAATAATATCCAAGCTAGGGTTCTCATACCCTCGACTCCTATTTATACTAAAAGGAAGCATCTAGAGGAAGATCCTTCTAGAAGCGGAAGATTCTATTAGGTCTTCTTACATCCGCCTTATTCTATTTTATTGAAAGGTCTTATTAATATTGACCTTTATTACATCCGAATACATTGATCTACCTATGTGTGGGTTAGGACCTTAACATGTCCACCCCCTTAAAAACAGCCTTGTCCTCAAGGCTGGAGATGTGGAAATTGCTGCAGAATGGTAGCTGGTTCCCAAGTTGCATCTGCTGGAGTCATATCTTTCCACTGTACTAGCACTTCCTTGATGGTTCTCTGATGCAGGCGACGCTCCCTCTGGTCCAAAACTGCTTCTGGTTGTATCCAAATGGATCCTTCTTCAGCTAACTTTGGAAGGTTGGTTTGAAGTTGGCACCTGGTTCCAATCACCTTCTTCAAGCAGGAAACATGAAAAACAGGATGTA
>ML791231.1:392171-404229 GCA_009831015.1 Picea engelmannii
TTCTATTTTATTGAAAGGTCTTATTAATATTGACCTTTATTACATCCGAATACATTGATCTACCTATGTGCGGGTTAGGACCTTAACAAGTACTGCCAGGTAGGAAGAACAGAAGAAATTCCATATTGCCAAGAGGGCAACGAGATGAGGTCGGGTGAAGATCTCATGGAATGTCAGGAGGACAGCGACGGAATTTCACATTGCCAGGAGGGAAATGATACGAGATTGTTGAGGGATCTCACAGACTGCCAAGAAGGCAGCAGAAGCATGTCAAACTGCCAGGAGGGTAGAGATGAAAATTTGGGACCATCTGAAGGTATCATGGAGAGTTCAATTCAGCAAGGAGTGCTAATGAAGATGGGATTGGTTGATCTCATGGTCTGCTAGGGAAGCAGCAGAAGCAACGGATACTTCCAGGTAGGCAGAGATGAGCAGATGAATTTGGATCAGCCCGAGAAGCTGACAGAGCAGATGAGATTGTCTGAAGGTCTCATAAATTCAGAGATGGAAAGGGATCAGCAGATGCAGCTGATAGGGGAAGAAGATCAGAATGATAGTCTGATGATTGGAGGAATTGAAATATTCCTACCATCTGTCCAGGAGGAGGAAGAAAATTCTGTTGTAGATGGTGCAACAACAGAAGAACAGTCATAGCTGGAGATGACTGTCAAAAGGGAATTGGAGCAGACATTTGAGACTGCCCAAGTGGATGAAAGGAAGAATGAGCATTCTGAGGAGTGTCTCAGCATATTCATCCAGGGAACTGAAAAACAGGAAGCTGTAGCATTGGATCTGACAACCGAAGGATAAGATGAAGAGAATGAGCATTATGAGGAATGGCTCAGCATTTTCAATCATGAAGCTGAAAACAATGCAACAGAGGAGGTTGCAGAAACAGAGGAAAAAGACACGGAAAACATATGTTTTTCTGATCTGTGGGAATAGATTGAATCCCTGGAGGAAAGGGTAAAAGTGCAGGGCATGCACATCCGACAGGTAAAGTTGGAAATAGATAAGGAGGGAGGCATGGGAGATCATGGTGATCTTCTCATGTACCAAAAATTTTTGCAGCTGAGGAGACTGCAAGAACTGGACCAACCAAGGGAGCAGCTGGATGAAGTGATCGAGGAGATCAGCAGACTGATGTTGGGGTCAGCAAGAACTACCAGCAATTAGCAGCTGGGCAGAAGGAAAGAGGCAGCAGCAGCAGCAGCGCAGCGGAAGCAGCAACAGCAGCAAAATGGAGCGGATGAGAAGCTCCAAACACTGATTTGGGATCCAGGAGGATTTCCAACAACTCAGAAGGGAATCTCATGAGCAGGATCTCATGATTTTTACAGCTGTGGAGTATGATGCAGGAGCATCTCTCCATGCAGCCAGCCAGCCAGCCAGCCACGTCAGCACGCACACATTCAAAGGGTGAAAAGGAGGCGCAACCTCATTCAAATATTTGAAATGAATGTAATTAAAGGTTCTTAGGCTGTTGAGGCATGAAAGTCGTGCCTTTGAGAAGGCGTTAGGTAGAATCAGATTTAATGCCAAGAATGGCTGAGGTCTAGGCCCGATCCTGGACTAGACAGCCCATTCACTGTAATTGAATGTAATTTAATAGAGTCGATGAACCTGGAGGAAGGATCCCTCAGGTAAAAGAGATTTTCATATCTCATTTTGAGTTAATCTGGTAGGGTAGAGTAGATCCAGGGGGAGCGCAGGAACACCATTGTAAAGATACAGACATTTTTCCATTTGTTAATATAAAAACAGAGCAGTTTTTTCCTGCATATTTTGTGTATATGGATGTCGGTGTGTGTTCCTTATATATGCTGTGAATGTATGATTGTTGATGCATTCTGCAGGAGTTGTGTTTGATTTCAGGGTTGAAGGTCTTTGAGGCTTCATACCAGGAGGGTGTGACAGAACGTTGAGTTTCTGAGAGCCGTGCATAGAGGATGCACTTCTGAACTCTGAGGAGTCAGATGAAGATGTGCTGAGGCATAGGACTAAAGTCAATAACTGAGGGAGAAGACCTGTGAGGTTACTGAACACCTCAGGAGGTAAGGCTGTGTATCTGAGGCACATTTGCAGACAAGACTTAGTTGTGAGTTCTGCAGGATCTCTGCCAAGCGGGTATTGAGCATACGCACAGGTTGCGTTGGAGAAGAACTCTGTTGTGAGTTCTTAAGGAGAAGCAGAATCACTGAGGATTTCGGGAGAGTTCTGCCAGAGGTGGGCATCGAGCGAGTGCATAGGTGCACAAGGGAGGAAAACAGAACTGTTGAACGTTCTGGGAAAGAGAAGAGACTCTGCAAGGAGGTCGTCGAGAAAATGTGAAAGAAGATACAAGAGAATAGAGAACTCTTGGAGTTCTACCATTTGAAGAAAGAGTCCACTGTGGGACCTTTATTGGATTGTTGAATACCCCGAAGGCTCAGCCAGGAGATTGCTTGAGCAAGGGACCAGGAAGGTATTTGTATTCTCCATCTGTGGGAGGAGAAAAGAAGACAAAATCCCCTAAGGGGTCTGAGTACTCGTGGAAGCTCAGGACGGATAGTGCTTTACGCGAGAAGACTCTGCAAAGACACATGAGTCAAGGAATCCTCAGAGGGTTCGAAAGAAGGAGAAAGTTCAGAAGGAATAGCGTCATGGAGGACACACAACGAGGCTCAAAGCTGTAGGGCCCACAGAGGAAGGAAGCAAAGGTTGAGGCCTTTGGAACCTTGGAAATTCTCTCAAGGCAGGAAGAAAGTGCGTGTATGCTCAGGAGGGAGTAGCACCAGCCGTCAGCTCGGCAAGAGAAGAGATCTGGATCATTGAAGATTCACATCCAGGAAGGCGTCCAAAGAAACACGCACAGGAGGAGGGGACCGAGAGCCGTCGGATCTCACTAGAAAATCCCGATAGCCATTAGATCGGGAAAATTTGCACAGAGTTTAAGTAGCCGGAGGAGCAACATCGACCATTAGATCAGCCGAGAGAATCTAGACCGTGGATTCGTGTCCAGGAGGCAGTGTAGGAAAGGCACAGAGGAGAACAGATCTGATTTGTCAGATCTGGAACAGATACCCGATAGCCGTCGAATCTGTGGAAGCTACACGAAGGTTAGTTATCGGAACATCTAGGGGCCGAAATGGCGAGTTGATCTAGATCGTTCATTGGAGAGCAGACACGTGTCACGAGATCACCCATATCGAGGATTTGGGCATCGTAAATTGGAAGAGGAAGAAGAAGTTTTTCAAACCCGTGAGGTGCGAGGACGCGAGGCGAAGAACCAACGAAAGAATCAGGACCATCCACTTGGAGAGGACAAGTGGCGATCATCTAGTGCCACTGAAAGAAGCTCGACGGGAGGGATTTATCGGCATATCGGGAATCGGGATATTGGAGATCCCGGGCACAAAGGTTTGGTGCATCGCAGAATCATGAAACGCGATTTCCTGATAAGGCATTAGAGCACGTGGGGCCATACAGGATTCGGTGGAAGACAGGTGGCACATCGTGTCTCGAGAGCTCGTATGTGGAGGAGCAGAGAATAGGCACCAAAGGTCACGAAGGTGCAAGTATCCGGTCCTACGAGGAGAACCTGAACCGTCCATCTGCAAGAACAGGTGGCAAATATCGGGCGCTTCGACACTTTGACCATCGGGATATAGGAGATCCTGTGAGCGAAGAATTCGCGCATTAGGGAATCGCGATCCGTAATTTCCCGACAAGATCTGAACCGTTCGCTTGGGGGAATGCGTGTCAGAGGATCTCGAAGACTCGGGGATCGGGAAATCAGAGTCTTCGAAGGCATAGAAACCTCGTCACTATGGATCGCGATCCGCGATATCCCGATAGTGACGTAACGTCGTGGGACCACCAGAGTCAAGGTGGAGGACAAGTGTCAAGGGACGGGGTGTCATTGGCACATCGGAAGCCTCGGAACTGAGAGTTCGAGGTTGGTTGAACCCCGAAATGGTGAGAAGAGACCACAGTCGTGGATCTCAGTTATGATAGGTGTCAATGTTTGGGAGATAGTCGGGGATTGGTATATCGTGGGTTGCGAATACATGGGCATCACGGCATCATAAACCCCGAAACCCCGATAGGGAGGTATAAGGCTATGGCCTTAGGAGCATGGTCATGTGGACCAAAGAGCTTAGTTGATAGAGCTAGTGCATAGAGGAGAGCTCGTCAGAGATCGAGGGTTGGAGAAGTGAAAAAATCTTAGTAGAAGGAACGTCGAAAACCCGATGTCCGATAACAACAACAACAGAGGAAATTGTTCACGGTTCGTGCAGAGGCTGTGAGGGAAGAATAAAGGACCTGTGGATCAAGTATTTACACAAGTGATTTCTGAGGGAATCTAAGGAGCCATTGAAGGCTCAGAATTGAGAATTGGAACGATCTTGTGGGAGCAGGAGGTCAGGTATAGAGACCCTGCGGGGTGATAGGTAGGAGAGACCTCTATTGCGTCACTATGTTGGTCCACAGAGAGAACCCTTGATTACTCAAATACTGTTTTGATTATTCAAAGCCCCTTTTTTAATAAATGGATCCAGTTATACCATTTCAGGTATATTGTTGATTGTTATGAGTTGGTGGAGTATCGTCGACAGTGGTTGATTGTTGTCTCGTCTCTGCTAATAGTGTTGGCAGTGGTTTTGATTATCAACATCTAGTCACTGCATTGTTTATTATAACAGTCGAGTCTATATCTCAGCATGGTTAATTGGTTGATTTGAGAAATGAAATGGGAATATAGTCGTTGCCTCTTGTGTTGTAATAGTCGGATTGTTAACTCAACATTGTTTTATGGTTGATCAGGAGTATGCCTCTTTTCTTTATGCGTTGGGTTGTGTGTTTCCTACAACATGATATAGGTTGAAATGGTGGTTGTTGTTACTGTGTGTTTTAATTGACAATCGATATTATTGAAATTTAAAAATGTGATATTTGTGACTTAGTTGTCTATTGTATATGTTTTATGGATATCATGCATCATATCAGAGATGGGCACAGGTTTTATAACAGTATGGTTTCATTACAATTTAAATTTTAAATTGATTAAAGGAATGGAATCAGGCACAATTTTTAAAGAGCATGTGTATATGTTTGATTTGAAGAATTTATTTGTAGACACTAGTTGATGGTTTGGATGTTGAATAGACTCAATGCAAATGAATGTGTGTTCATAGAAATTTTGTTTTAATATTAAATGGAAGAAATGAAAGGAAACAATATTCCTTATATAGGTTGTTCGGAAAGCATATTATTTTGAGTATGATGACACTGTATAGTTGAAAGTGTTAAGGATTTAAAAGTGAATAGTGAGCCAGTTTAACACATAGAAATGGCTAAATTATACACACAATAATTGTTAATTGATCATAGTAATTGGTTAGTGTTGGTTCGTTGCATTGAATACAGAATGATTTTATGGATTACTTAATTAGTATTATGAAAAATATATGCTCTTTTCCCCTATCGTTATTTCACTTTTCACTGATCACAATCCCCTCGCCTTCCCATATTCATTACTCACTCCCTGTTCCTAAAAATTAATTACATTTAAGAGGAGCTTTGTATTGTGACATTTTAAGATCACAGGGATGGATTACAGTGATGTGTTCTTTGGTCTACATTTTAGTTGATTGTTGTTGTATGTGAGGAATAACCATGTCCTTTTCCCCTTCATTTTAACATTTTCTGCTCAATACGAACCCCTCGCATATCCCAGAATATTTGTTCACTCCCTGCTCATTGACAACAGTTAAAAATTTTGTATGGATTGGATTGCATGAGTCTGAAATGTTGCTGAGCCAAAATTTATTTCATATTTTAAAAGAGTTGTCATGTATGGTTGTTAAAGAAACTATTTTTTAATTAATCATGCATACAAGAATGATATTTTTCAGCCGAGGTAGCCATGGTCGAGGTAACCGGAAGAGGTAATTGGAATAGGGGCCCTAAGAGGCCACGATTATCCATTCACTTTGATGTTGACTCGCAAGAGTTAGGCCAGCTATTTCAGGCGAGGTTTTTCAATTGGATTGGGAAAGGAGTGGTCCAACCTAGGCCTAAAAGGCCCCCCTTCCAAGATCCACAATCCCATGGTATTCTCATGCCCCATCATGTCTCATTTCAACCCAAGGTTCCTGGAAATGACAGATGGAAAGATATTGTCCACACGATAGTCTCCCAACATCCTGGCTGGCCTAATTTGTCCTTACCTGCTCCCTGCCTATCAATCAAATTGTCCAAGATGCCCCTGCCCACTCACCAATTCAGTATTCCCATGTGATTAAAAGGTTGAAAACTGAGGCCCACCATGCCCCTGACAAAGGAAAAGAAATGGTTTCCCCTTCCTCACCCTCCAATGGCTCTGATAAATACATGTCCTCCCAGATGCATTTGAGGGATGATTTCTCTCATGTGATCAACGAGATTAGGCCTAAAGGCTCAACACAACCAAAGAAAAATTCAGAGAGATCAAAAGGTGACATTAACAACAAGGGAAGGATTGCATCTTAGAGTGGGAAATATGAATTTTAAGTTTTATTTATTTATTTATTGTTTAGAATAGTTGACTTCATAAATTTTGGACAACATACTATTTTTGGATATATGAGTATTATATTTTGAAACTAATTTCAAATATCATTGAGATAAATTGTCAAACATGAATCTAATGATGGGAGTCACAAGGACGGATGTTTTTGTTTAATTAACTAGTTGTGTTATTATTGTTAAAAGCTAAAGGGGAGTCACAAGGCATCCCACCTACTAGTTATTATTTATTTAAAAACCATTATTATGATTTGTTACTTTTCCCCCTAAATACAAATTTGGTTGCGTTTTTAGTTAAATTAACTGATGAAATAGTTTAACTTCTTCAACCAATTCTAATTTTCTCAAAGGCAAAAGGAAAGGGAGGAACAAGATGGGGATACAAGGAGAAGCATACTAAGGTTTTCTCTTTGATTTTTGTGTCGAGATAATTCATTTTTCATTCATTCCTTAATCCATTAAAAGCCTAATTCTTTTTTATGATAGGAGGGTCCTATTGTAGACAACAAGATTCAGAGTTGAATTAGATCATTCAAACACCTTTTTTTTAGAGGTGTTGATCTATCTTTGATAGTCTGTGTAGACTTGTATGTTTCTGAATTAGTTTTCATGACTGACAAAGGCTATTGTGCAGAGTCTAGTGGGAAACAATTTGTGGCAAGATGATCCATATTTTCAAGTTCAGATTTTTATTTTCTGTCAGAAGTCCTTTTGTATGTTTCATCAGGGACATCTAAGTTTGACTTTGGTCCAAAACTTCCTCAGGAAATTTTGTAAAAATAATGATTCTTTGATGAATTGGAATGAAATAAAGGATTTCTTTATGTCTCATATGTGTTAATTATTGACTTGGTGTCTTTACTTATGTCTCTAAATTTATTTCAGCATTTGATATATTCAGAAAATTACATAAAAAATGATTTTTCAGCAAGCTTTTAATTATAAAAGAAACAGCCAAAGAACTTGTAAATAATACTTGTGAATTAGGACATCAGTTTTGATGGCTATAAACATAGGGTGATATTCTCATCTATCTTTCTTTAGCCAAGAAGGATATGAAAATGTTTTAGCAATATCATTTCATATCTTTTCCTCAACAGTGTGGACAGTAGGTAGCAGTGAAATTGACTCTTGGAGTGAGAGAAAACCCCAATGACTCTTAAAACAAAATTAGAAACTTCTAAATAAATAAAAATGGCTCGGAAAAGTGGTATGTCTATTTCCAACTACCAAATGGATGTATGGGTGTGGAAAAATAGTTGTTGGACTAGTTTACTAACTCATGGGGACCATATTCATATAAAATGAGATCAAACCATAACTAACACATAATTCTCTTTTATAAAAAATAAACAAACAACTATTAAATTACAATACACTCCATTAACCATTCATTGAATTACAATGCAAACATTTCAACCCATAGACAAAAAAATTCAAATACGACAAACACATAGAACTCAAAATTTACCCTAGAAACCCAAATGGTAAAACCAACATTCTTTTGGCTTCATCCATTTATTATTTAACAATGGGAAAGTTACATGATCTCTTGTTCATATCGATGATCCTTTGTGACATCTGGGAAACATCTTCACATCATTCATAGTCAAAGAACCCCTTTCTGATTGTGGGGAAACATGATATAGAAGACTGAGTCAACTGGAAGGATAGATAGAAGGTTAGGCATCCCCAATGCTTCAACTTCTCTCTAGTTTTTTTATCCTTCTTTTTTTTATTTGATTATATTTCCTCCCACGTGGAAAAGGTCCAGGGATAATTTTAACGATGGAAATTTATCTTAGATAGAAACCTTAGCGAATCTTACTAGTCCTTAATATGAAAAGTACAAAATGTTTGGCGATATTTTTGTAAAAATATTCTATTTTCTAATGATTTTATATACTTTCTATAAAATTTGGGCTATTTTTAAGTTTAAATAATTTTAATCTATAAAATTTGGGCAAATCACTTATAGAAAAAATGGAAATTGACAAATATTGTTTTTGGAAAAAGAACGGAAAATTAGCCCATGGGCGATATATAGCCCCTACAATTTTCCTTGAAATAGTCTCATGAAAGTCTCATTATTTATTTATGTACAAAAATATACTTCCTGACTTTCCATACATTACATAAAAAAACATCATCAATCGTAATGGCATGGGGCCCTTCACGTGAACAATTTGAATCCCTTCTTTGACGATAGCTTTAAACATTGCACATAATGATAATCTTAAAGCCTTTGTTGAAAGCCAATTGTTCTTTTCAGATCCAATTCATATTAAAGAATGACACCTTGAACCACCACAAATGATCTCTTGATGGAATAATTTTATTCTAACTAGGTATATAGGTACCATTATCTTTTTTTATCACTAGGTATGGCTCTCAAGGACCTGAAATGGTCAGGGGAAGAAACATGAACCATAGTTCCTAACAAAATATTCTAACCATCTAGGGCCAATAATGATGCATTGAAAAACCACACATGGCCTCCTGAGGGTTTTCTTCACCTATGGTTGGGGATGTTAGTGACACTAGGTAGTTTTTAGCAATAGGTATGTATCCCAGGTCCCTAGAAATAATCTAGGGAAGAAGGTCATGCCATATTTCCTAAAGAAATCCTTGAGACATCTAGAGCCATGAACATTTCCTTGAAGAAACACACATTACCTATGGATATCATCCTTGTCTTATAATAAAGGACAATAGTGCGCTCACAAGGTTTTGAGAATTGGCTATGGGTCTCAAGGCCTTGACATGGTCGAGGGTGAGAGCCCAAGCCTTAACCAAAGTACAAAACATCTAGGCATATAGGGCCAAACATGATGTCTCAAACCCCCACACCTACCCTCTCAAGGTTTTAGGAAGATTCTATGGGTCAAGGGTCATGAATGACACCTTAAACAACTATATATCATCTCTCGAGGTGACATTTCACCTTCAAGTGGGGATATGGGCATCATTAGGATATTTTGGGAACTTGGACATGATCAAGAGAGGAAACCTAGACCTTGGGTCTTAAAGGAAGATTCTAGGAATATACGGCCAACAATGACATGTTGAACCACCATAAAGGACCTTTATAGGGTATCCTTGATCTTTGGATGGGGATAGTCAACATTATGAGGCTATGTGTAATATCCCAATTTTTACTACTGGAATTATTTGTGATTCAATATTTGGATAATTTACATAGATACTTAATAACTATGCTAGACTATCTCCATGGGATAGATATACAATGGTGCCATGAATATCGTACATATTTTTATTTTGTAGTTAATAAATAAGAATATCAAGATCAATTGATCTTGAGCACCTATAGGGGCTATGATACCACAAGAGGGGAAATATGAGGATGATTAAGGGGGGTTTGTGCCTAAAAAATAAAAAATATGATACATTGAACCCTCATCCATTTCAATTTTTAATTTCAAATAAAAAAGAAGTTAAGAAGAGTAGAGGAAACAAATTTCTCAATCTAAGCCACCACTCATAAAATTTAGCAAGTTGTCTCATTTACATTCTTGGGACTAGGAAGAGAAGTTGAGTTTGATTTTTATTATAATTATGCATGAGGAAAATTTGAATGGGAAGAAGGAGGCTATTATAAAAAGTAGTGGAAAAGAGTATTGATGGGGAGACAACAAAAATGAAGAGCCAATACCATGAGAGAGGAAACTAGCCATGAATTGAAGCTTGTAGACCTTGAGGAAAGCCAAGAAACCATGGAGAATTTTGTTGAATATTGAGATAACATCTTGAACCATATATTAAAAAACATAGTATCATGAGAAGGAGTAATTTATAAGGCACTATACAAAATATAATGAATTTCTCCTTGTGTTTTGTAGGGAAGGGATGTCAGTGACTTAATGTTGTTCTATCGTAAGGAAACTAGTAGTAGAAATCATCGGTTTGAATTCAAATTTCATAGTTAGTTTATAAATGCTTATTCTTGGTGGTATCATAGCCTGACTAGGGGGTAGATTCCACTTTGGATTTCCTATGATTGGGTGGAAATCACTCACTTAGTTGGTTGTTGGTCTACAAGTATTCCAAATTATAAGTTATATTCTATGTTCTGGTTATCAATTTGTATTTGAAATGTTTGAATCTTTCTGTATAAATACCTATATAAAATTCTATCTTTAATGATTGAAAAATTTCTATAAATTGGTGTTGCACTAAATGATTTTGAAATATTTATATTCTTGTTTCTGTAAATAATCTTCAAGTATATTACTAGTTTAATACTGCCTGACAATTTCTTGTTTACTTTCCTATTTATTAATTTTGTTTCCTTTTCCCTATTTCTCCCTATAACTCAAACCTCATATCTCTATATGAATAATAGAGTGAATATGAAATAGTTTCTCTAAACAATAATAAGAGTTCACTAGAAAGTAATTTTTGCTATCAGTCTTGTGAATTGCAGGAATTTGTCTGATGATGGCCTAAAAATCCTTAAAATAAAATTGGGAGAATATACTCACTCTGTTTGGTTTGGTAAAATTAAGTGAGAATTTATAAATCTCTTACTTTAGCTTGATAATTCCATCAGCATTACCCTATCCCTCCAGTTGTTGTCTAACCATTATTGTAATATATAGAATTTTTTTTTGAAGTCTAACATGGGGACTTGAGGCAATTATGAGGGCTATAATTTATGGTTTCCTTACAATTTCCTTTAGCTTGTTATTGGATTCAATGCACAACATTGCTTATATTTTAGTAATTATGTTCATATGTTATAAAAACAGGTATGAAACTGCAAAGGGGTATATTTATATCCATAAAACTATCATGGATCATATCTCAAGAATCGTGTGTAATAGTAAGCCAAGGGAACACTACCTGTATTGTTGTTCCTATTTAAGAAGTGTGAGGAAAATAGAATTATTATGTGAAAAATAGTTGTGTCATCCAAAAATGATCATTAAGTTCTTTAACCATGGGAACATAGATTCAAAATGAGAAATTAGTGAGTGTTTTCTTAGCGACATGTATTACATTGTTGAATTGCAAACTCACAAACTAGTCACTAGCTTGCAAATAGTTGCAAGGCATAATTTGTTTTTATTATTATCTATAAATATTTAACTATAGGTGGGACAACCTAGGGAGAAACAATAGATGTTTAATTTCAAATATCCCTAGGATTGAATATCACCACTCTGTTGAAATGGTCTCATTTACAGTGATAATGCCTCTCTTTTTATTTTTGGTATCAGTCTCACTGACAATTTGATTGCACAAGAAAAGGAAGAGTTATTGTAACATCCCGCTCTGGCGCACTGAGAACACTTATTATTTGAGGACACTTGCTCGCAAGTGATATGGACCCTTTTTGATGTTATACCTTTTATATTTGATTATGATGTGATTGACAGATGACATGATGTGTTACTAATTGATGTAGACGGGTGCTATTGACTCAGTTTTATTGAGTGTGCAGGGTTTTTGACCTTGAGGATGCAGAGGCATCGGTAGAACCCCCTTG
>ML791231.1:411065-483659 GCA_009831015.1 Picea engelmannii
AAATAAAAAATATATAAAATAAAAAAAAGGGGACAAATAAGAAAATAAAAGGGAAAAGGGGGGAAAAACCTAGAGGGGGGAGGAGTTAGGGTTTAGGGACTGGATAAAAGAAGGGAGAGGGGGAAAGAAAGGGGACTTTTGAGATTTTGGTATTGTTATGCTGCCAGACTAGAGACTGGACTGATTTCTTGTAGGAGTTGGGGATTCTCAGCAGACTTGAGTGGTAGCTCAACCTTGGAGGCGAGCTGAGAAGCTAGGCTATCGTCTGGGTTGTGTGTGGCCCCTTTGTGGCTCTGGGGACTAAGGGGGAAGGAGAGTATCCCTAGCGTTTGGCTGGGAGGTATCAGTGAGTCCTCTACGGACGACAAGTAGGAGCAGGAGCGGCAGGAGCACCGGATTCATTGCTGCAAGCGAAAGGGCACAGGTATGCTTTCATTGTATGGTAGAGGGTATTAGGATTTATGCGGATCCTCTTACTTATGGAAAGGTAGAATGAGTGGTTTATCATTGTGTTCTGGAATTTGTTGAAATGGATATTATTGTGTTCTGAAATTTGCTGAAATGGATATTATTGTGTTCTGGAATTTGTTGAAATGGATATTATTGTGTTCTGAAATTTGCTGAAATGAATATTATTGTGTTCTGAAATTTGTTGAAATCGCTATCATTGGTCTCCCGGGAATGGTCTGTATGTGTTAGAATTTGTATTCTAGTATTTATCTGAGATTGTTATTCGTGTATTCTGGCCATAGATTTCCCATGTCTTCTCCGTTTGTAAACCCCAGGCTGCCAAGGGATCCTTGTCACCAGCATTGACCTTCTTGTGACCGCGATCCCTTACCTTCCCAGGGATAACCCATCCTCTAGCTGCCTCCGGGAATGGATACGTTGCTTTCTGTATTGGAAGGTGTCTATCAAACAGTTGAATCTAACCCTCAGATCACTCTAGATTGACCCCCTGCGGTAACGCAGTTCCCACAGTAATAATACCTGTCACGGTGAGGCGCACAGGCCTTGGCGACTCCTTTTGTGTTCATCCTGTAACCCTACATGGGCGTTCCTTGAAATGCAAAGGGGTTTAGGTTAAAACTTCAGTCTCTCCCTTGCCTTTCCTCCGACCGTGGTCTTGGGTGAGATCCCTCCAGAGAAAATATACCCACGAATAATCTAAAAAGGGGACGAGGGCTATGTGAGGATGGAAGGGAACCCCTGGACACTATCATTGAAAGGGAATGGACCTCACGACCTCTCATCTCCGTCCCAGTCAAAGGCCGACAGTAAAATTTACAGGGAAAGCTCTTTGGCGAAGAGAACTGGGTGGGAACTCTGCCGCAGTATCGTCGGCTGCTCTAATAGTTTTTCTTTGGAAACTCTGATGCTGTTCCCGTTTCAACGTAATTTGAACCTGAATTATAATATATTAGGGTTAATGCTGTTACTTTAATATTGGCGGCCATTATCGATTTTGTTGTACAAATAAATAAGGTAGCCTTAATCACGGAAATCTCAATTATAATAGTTTTTCCAATGTTTAAAAATGTTTCTCTCTCCTTTAAATAGAACACGAACAAATCATATATTATAAAATTCTACATGGATCATAGGGTTAACGAATCTCAATTATATTGTAGATTAATGAGAAATTGTTTTTTTTAATGATGTAAATGAAGTGTGGATATTTGTTTGGAAGCTTATGAGCGTAAGGAATTTATTATAAATGTAATTCATATTTTTCATGTAAGAAAATTTTATATAGATTGATAATAGAGATGCGAATAGCAAACATAACATAACAGTTGGTAATAAGGGACCTCCCTCTCAATGCATTAATTCACTTTTAGGAGGCTACGCCCTGTTAATTTTCCATCGATTTGCTAACCCAGGGGCAACGCTACTGTAACCTGCGCTTACCACTTCACCCTCGATCTGCTCAACAGATCACTGACACAGTGGCGGTGTCAATGCCTTCTTAACGTTGCGACTGTCCACCAGTTGGGCTTTCGATGAAATGACTTTAAATCTGTTCCAGCTACCTGCCAGTAAATGCCCACCGACTTCTAGATCTCCAGAGATAATCCACCGTTTAACCACTGGAAGAAAATTGAAGTGCCCATGACATGATAATTAATTATCGTGAGATATTAAATTACTTATTAATTTAGACCTGGACTTTAATGTTTATTCGAATGAATACTTTGAGTGTATAAGTTTTAAATTAGATGCAATAAAGTTAATTGTGTTATTGGAAGGTGAATTAGAATGATAAATTGAGCAAGAAGGTTCCTGGTTAAACGTGAATATAAACCCTAACTAAGTCGAGCCTCTCGAACGGCCTCCCCTCTCTCTATGAACTGATTATTTATTGATGTTCCATCCGCCCTTTGCCCCGAATTATTTACAATTTACCCTTAATGAAGGCTGGTAATAAATTTTAGATCCAGCGTTGGTTTCGAAGAGAATTTACCCTATGCGCATCAGGTATACGTATGGGTGCAGTGAACTTAATGTTGTTTAAATTTTAGAAGGGATTCGGTGTTACTGGCAGGTGTAATGGCCTCATTGCTACGGCCCCATGTAACTGTTGTATTCTTTTTTCTACCTTTTTGAATTATGCAACTGCCAGACTAATACTCTCCTCATTTGTGAAATTGTTATCTTATTAACCTGTCGCCATTGTTGGTTGAACGTTCTACCTTTGCTTGGGGATTTAAATTTAGATAATTGTTAGGTGGTTATTTAAACTATGTTGTCATGTAACGGTTTAATTACTTAAATTGCCATGGTAACACTTATTTAATTTACAATAATGATAATTGTTTTACTTTGCAATGTTATGATGTTGTTGACTTGAATTATTAATATTTGTTAATTCGCAATGACTTATACTTGTTAATGGCAAGGAATAATAATGTTTAAATGGAAACGCTAATGATGAAGCTTCAACTGCAACCGTAATGGGGATATAAATTTTATATAATAGTTAGGTGGTTAATTAAACTATGTTTATCATATAATGGATTTAATTGCTTAATTTGCCATGGTAGCACTTTTTTAAATTACAATAATGATATTTGTTTTAATTTGCAATGTTATGATGTTGTCAACTTGAGTTATTAATATTTGTTAATTCACAATGACTTATACTTGTTAATGGCAAGGATTAATAATGTTTAAATGGAAACGCTAATGATGAAGCTTTAACTGCAACCTTATTAATTGCTTAAGAGCAATGGTGATTCTTGTTTAAATTTCACTAATATTATTGTTATAATTTGCCATGTTAACGATGATGGTTGAATCGCAATGTCCATAATTGTTTAATTGAAATGTCTGTGATGGTGTTTAAATTGCAAGGTTTTTATTCGTTTAAATTGAAGGTTAATGATAAGGTCGAAGTTGCAAGGCCATATTTGTTAGGTTATTCCAATATATGGTAATAAATTGGGAGGGAAGGCAAGATAACATGAGAATGTAATGTTCGAGGGTCTACCCTTATGGTATTGAAATCATTGCACAACTATGGCGATTAACAGAAAAACAAAATACGCTTGTGATTATGGCTTGTCCCTAAACTAGTGCAAAAATGACCTTATAACTAAATAATGGGGGTAGAGATTATTGGTTTTCACCTTATGATAAAGTCTTCGTCGGTTAATGGAAATTAATGGAGCAATTGGTCTTGATTGATGTCTTCGGGTCTCAATAGTGGTTGGTCGATTTGAGTCCTCCTGACTTGCGTCTCCCATAGAGGTCATGATTGTCCCTGATTTTGTAGTACTTGGTGGTATTGTATTGCGTAGTATGTTCGTGTCAAGCGAGATATAGACACCTCTTGTAGCATAGTATTTATGTCTGTGTGTAAATCCGGTGGAAGGAATCCAGTGCCATATCAAGAGTCTCGGGCTATTTAAAGGCACAGTTCCACTCTTGTGACACACTCTGAGCCGTATCAGTAGTCTTGGGCTGTTTAAAGGCACAGTTCCACTACTGCGACTCTACTGTTGGATTCCTTCATTCTGTGACAGTACTGTGCCTAACCCCTGGGATCTTTTTATGCTTATAGCTGCTAGTCACATGCCTTATGTCTAGGGGCGTTTATTTCTTGTTGTCACTATGATATGTCCGGTCATCTTGATTGTGTTCGTCTTACTTGCGTCTTGTTGGTTTGAGTGGTGACGTAGAGTCGAGGGGGTTGTTTCTTCTACACGCGTGCACACACTTAACAAACAAAAAAAATTTGCACCGGTTGATAGAGTAGTTGTCCTTAACTAGGAGGGTTGTTACAGTTATCCAAGTATCTCTTATGCTCTATGAATATCCTTCTTAAGAGGTGATTTTTATATAGTCATAAAAGGTGGTTTTTATATATTCCTCATAAAAAAAAAATATAGCATCTTGATGAAATTATTCTAACATGATGTGGTCTAAAGAAATGGAGACATGACTATTGGTAGTACGACTGTCATTACACTAAAACCCGCAGGTGATTGGTAAACTCACCACCGCCATATTTGAAGGATCCACAAGAGGCGATTAGTCCTTTGTCATGATATACTGGGGAACACTGACTACTTTCAATTTTGTTCAACAATCTCCTCCTTAGCGCAAGCCGAGTGTGTATCAAAATCAAGACCTCTAGATTTGATACCAATTGTTGGTAGTATGGTTGTTGTTACACCAAAACCCACATGTGATTGGTAAACTCACCACCACCATATTTGAAGGATCCACAAGAGGTGATTAGTCCTTTGTCACGATATACTGGGGAGCGTTGACTACTTGCAATTTCGTTCAACAATGACACGTCATTTTTAAATGTTTGAGGTTCATATGGTTTATCATGTATTAAAATATTTTTATTATAACATCATGTCACCACATTATTGTTATAAACATATATAAGTGATGGTTCTATATAAACAAAGTGACATATTGGAATTCAAGGGTCAATATTTTAAATTTTTTAATGCACATGGTATATGGTATAGCGTATGAACTCAATGATCATGCTATCACCTCAAAAATATTCCATAGTGCCTAAATATTGGATATATGTGATGTATGTACTACTAATGCACTTTAAATGTGGTTTTAATTGTGAATATTGGATATGAGGTTTGATGTGAAATTCAGGCCATCGTTTGAATTGCCATTTTATGTGGCTCGTTGACATAGTTATTGGGAATGAGATGGATCACATACTTGGCATATTCTTGATCCTTGATTTGTTAAGGTGATAGTGGAAAGATTATATTTATTCAAAAATTGATTCTTTAATATTTTTTGAGCAACATGACACCCCATGCATTCAATGCATGAGACACAGGAATTTACTTACTCATGTATACAACCTTGTGTTGGGGTTTTTTCAATTCATTTTGACTTCATGTTGGTTGAGTAATACTCTTCTTCTGTAGCTTGTTTTTGGTAGTTGTGTTAACTAGAAGCTTGTTTTTCATAAATATTTGAGCACCAAGGGAAGTTAAGACTACTCTAGCTCGTACCCATCAAATGCATTCTTCTTTTGTAGTAATAACTTATGTAATAGATCTACTTGACTGGTAAATGAGTATGCTTCTTTGATTGTCTTCTTGAATTCATCTTGTTGTTTCAAAAGAGAATTCTTCTCGTTTCATTGTTCTAGTGTAAACCCTCATTCTGAAAACTATTACCTCTGGGTCCTGACTGTGTGAACTCATTATAAATGGCTTGTTTGTGACTTGGTATAGTATTTTTTTAGTTTTCTTTCAAAAAATACAAGCTTTTTAGGAACCTCCTTTTCACGTGTTAATACTTGAATCCCTGAAAAAAATGGAAATGACTCGAGTGTTTCGTTTTGCATGCATTTTGTTTCATGTTTCAAACAATTTCAAACCATGTTGTTCAAATGTCATTCTACATTATACTCGACTTGGATTGTAATATATTTCTTGAACAATATCATATCATTGGATTTGTTTTGTATTTGAAATCCTATCGTTGGCACCGTAACTCTGAGATTGGGAAATATTTGGTTGTTTTATTTCATGATAAACCATGGATATTTAGGTCCTCTACATAATAGAAGGATGTATCATTTTTAAACTCGAACTTATGAAGGTTTCTGCATGACTTTCTAGCTTGATACCTTTTCATTACTTACATGAAAAATGTAAGTGTCCGACCAAGTTCTATATATATTATTGTGATGCTATCTAGTTTCGAACCCTCATTGATTTTGGTATATATAATTGGGATATGAGACATATATATACAAATATTTTAAAATCTCTTGCACAGGGTTTTATTGAAGAAATGTTTGAAAGAAAAGATTAGAACCTCTGTGTTGTATTTCATGGAATGTTTGGAACAATATAACCTAAGGACATAAGTGATTGGGATGGTTGCATCATATAGTTTTGGGTTTCAAAATAATTGACATCGATTTTATTGGAATAATAAATTCATATAACCCTTGTTGTATGATATTTGAGTATTATTAAAGGTTATGATACACGAAATTTTGTGTTGACATTTATCTGCCTATAAATGCATAGTTGGTTTGAATTTTTGGTTGTTGGTTATGAGGCATACTTGTTTAAATTGGAATGAAGTGTGGTTGGGTTATCTGAGGGTTAAAAAATGTCTTTATTTCTACATACATGATCAAATTCCCCATACTTTCACTTTTCATTCATCATTCCTTAATTCCTATGAACATATATCATTTTAAATATTAATATTCCTTCCCCTATTGTATGAAATATGAAAAAAAAATTATTCAGTTTGACATGGATATTTGATAGCAAGAATATATTTTGATCACTTAAAATTATTGTCAAGAGTAGAGTTTGAAAAGGACATAATTCAAGATGTTGTTCTTTAATCTTTTTGCATGAAGTCATATACTTTGGAAAATGGTTGATTTTTCAAGGCCAATCCAGTTCATACTCTCATTTTACATAAATTATTCCTTGTTCTCAAATATCATGTTCAATTTTAATTCATATCTTTTCCCCTTGATACATGAACAAATCCAAAGGTTTCTTTGGGAATGGATAGTGAGTGTGCTATAAATTAATGAATATCTGATTGAAACATAATTCATGAGATGATTGTTGGTGGACATTGGGATATTGAATATGGGTAATGCTTGATGTGTTGTTACTTTTGCACATGTGACACTCTTTCCTTATCATTTATGTTCACTTTACATAAGTTATAAGGCCTCTCATATTGCCAATTACATTGTAATTCCCATGTTCTTAAGTAATGATCAATTGTATGAGGTGGTGAATTATTTTGAACCAGAGATGAATTTTGTTTTGAAGTTACCTTTCCCTTTTATCCCTGGTTTTATGTATGCTTGCTTGTTGATAAAGTCATATCTATTTCTTAAATTATGTTAATGAAAAAGGTATTTGATATTCAACTTTATATTCTATGCATACTATAATTTATTCCTATACTTTATAGATGATATTTTTCAGTAGAGGCAGTCATGGAAGAGTGAACAAAGGTAGAGGAAGAAGGCCAAGTGATTTTTGGCATGGAGGAAACAAGTGAATCTGATTTTCAATTCACTTTGATGTTGATTCTGAAGATTTTAATAAAATCTTGTAGAAAAGTTTCCTCAACTTAGCTAGACAAAGAGCCTTTCAACCTCCTCCTCCAGCTGAAGGAGCACCTTTGCACCCTCATCCTATCATATCTGGCATACCATTTCAACAACATGTGTCCTTACCACCCGAAGTCTCAATCAATGATAGATGGAATGATGTCTTAAATCCTTCCCAAGTTCAAGCTCATGGATGCCTTGCAATGTCATTTCCATTACCTCCTACTCCACCTAAGTGACCTACCCTAAACATTGCATTATAAGTATCTCATGCTCATTCAACATAGCCATTAAGAAAACTTAAGTCCCTTGCCAAAGAACCTAAATCTTCCTAAGGGACGCAATTGGCCAATTATGTTAATTCTGATCAATCTGAAGCATCCTCACACTCAATCACATCACATTCCCAACATCCTAGACATGAGGATGGACATACCCCTTTTAAATATATTCACCTATAAGAATCAACAGTTAAAGGTAAAATGTCCATCAAGGAAGATTCACATATGCCCAAGATGACAGATTCTAAGGAAAGTGGATAGAGGCAGATTGCCTCACATAAAAAATATGATTTATGATTTTATCATGTTATTTATTTTAACTTCATTGTTGGAACAAATTCTACTTATTTTGGACAATCATTTATATTTTGTACAACTTGTGGGTTTACTTATTTTGGGAATATAGATGCATATATACTTGGTATATGGGAGTCACAAGTATCATTTGGAACACATGATGTGTGAGTTGATTGGGATATATGCTTATAATGATGTTTTGATGATATTGATGCATATTTATTGATGGAAGATAAGGGGATATTTTGAAAATTAAACAATAATGTTAATTAGGGGGTCCCCACCTATTAGTTAATATTTATTGTACCCTTATCATTATTTATTAATATTTAATTATGAGTTGTCCCTATCTAACTAAAATTTATTTAAATAACTTAACTAAAAGTAGTTGAAACTACTCAAAACTACTTTTAGAGAATAAAAGGAGGACATGGGGGACACACAAAGGGGGGAACTGATAAAATCACAAACTCTGATAAGGTTTTCTCTTTCTCTAGAGTGAAATTACATTACTTCTTCATTAATTTATGAAACATTTAAAACCTACAAAATTCTTGTTAATAGTAGGGTCTTACTGAAGGTGGCAATAAGAAAGACCAAGAAGCATTAATTTTTTATATGCTTCAGATAGTTGATCATCTGTTTTGATAGTCTGTAAAGTATTATTGTATTTATGAATTGATCTGTAGTACTAATCAGGAATTTTCTGCATAGTTAAGGAAATGACATACTGTGGCTTGTTGATCTGGTTATTTTTCAGTCTTGGTTTTACTTAGAAGACGCTAGTCATATTTATGTGATGTAACATTCCACCTCTAACTTCTAAGTCTTATTATAGTCCTTACCCATTATGGGTTATGATGGAATTGTTTTGGCTATATTTCAGGACTGAATTAATAAAATCATTTGATGGTTTGGAGTCTCATTTTGGACTACATGTGTAATATTTATTTTATATTTTATGTTTTATGAATGTTCGTTAAATCTGTTATAATTTTCTGTTACAAACATTTTCTTTATTTCTTTTTTATAGCACAACATAAAAGATAACATTGGTCCCAAGAATATATTTCTTGAGGATTAATTGATATTTTTTCGAAAGGAAATAAAAACAGGGTAACAATCCTTCCTATCTTGCTTTAGCCCAGTAATATTCAAAAATGTTGGTATTAGGATAGCCATTCCCTTTCATCAACATTTATTTGCCGAACATATTGAGGAACTTTTCCATAGTTTTCTGGTAATTGTATCTTATTTCTGTACTTAGTTTTCTTTTATTTTCATTACTTAGTTTTCTTCTTTTATTTTCTAATTTCATGACTTTGCCTGTTGTACAAAAACCTAACATTGGTGATGGTTTGGATGATTAGACTATCATTTATTTGAATTTAATCAATCTTATTTTAGAAACAACTCACAGTTGTGCTGAACTTCATCATTCTTGGGAGGTTATTTCTAGAGATGTTAGAATCAGTGATCAATGGGAATCCCAACAAAGAAAATCCCAAAATCAAACCCCTCAGTAAGAGGTTATCTTATGTTCTCTAAATCTCATTCTTCTCGAAGAACATGAGGTTTGTCTCCCAAGTTCAATCCTTTATATGAAATTGGAAGAAGAAATATTGTTTTATAAATTCAACAACCTAATATCCGTAGATATTTATCTGACTCTTCTAGTTCATTGATATCCCTATTTCCCATCATTTTCAAGATGACTTCTTCCAATTCTTCTTCTGGTACTAGTTCATATACTTCTTCAAAAATCTCTTCCTCATCCATATTTGGAATTATCTTCAGTCATCACATTCTGGTTCATTCCACAACAAACCCTGCCAAAGTGATCAAGAAATTTGGTTTATTTCAGTTTGAAGAAGATGCGACCAAAACACCATGGCACATATCTTCACCTTTGAATATTACACTAGCTTGAAATACCCTTCCAAAATTTAAGGATCATTTTCATAAATTCTCAGGAAATGGTACTATTTCCACTAAAGAAAATCTAATTTCATTTTCTAATGCATGTCATAATATATGAGCGAATGATACTGATACTTGTATTCATTTATTTTCCAATTCTTTAGAAGGGAAAGTTGCAGCTAAGTTTTTTGAATTACCTCCTAAAGTCATTTCGAATTGGGATGAATTGACTTACTAGTTTAAATCAACTTATGAGTAGCCTAAAAAACAAGCAGATTTGTTAATGGAATATAATAATATTGTTTACAACATTGGTGAAACAATCAAATATTTTAATCTCTGCTTCACCAAGTTATACAATCAAATTCCCAAGTTAATCCTCCCTCATAACTAAGTTTATTTTATTCAATACTACAAAACATTACCTTCTTCATAATGTCAAAGATTAGAAGAAAAAAATGTAACCAATCCAGGGTTTGTAATTCAAACTTCTTTAGAGTATGAAGAGCAATTGGAAAGAACAGGTCTTCCTAAGGAATATTCTATATAGAAGATTAATATGTCTAGATTTTTGCAACTTGTTCAATATATGAGAAATCGAATGATTTCTTATGAGAGGTAAGGTGTCACCTCAAGTGCTTCTCTTGTTGAGTCATGTTCTCAAGCTATTTTGAGAAAGTAGCCAACCAATTCTTCATTTCATAATCAACCAAAGAATATTATCTCTAGGTCTTGGTGTAATTTTTGTGATGACAGTCATGAGGAAAGTACTTGTGAAGTTAAGAAAAGGGAAAAAGAATGAAACTTTGGAAAAAAGACTGAAAAAACTATTGTTTCCTTATATTGGGATCCTAAAGAAGATGTGATGTTGGTAAACACAAGGAATAAATCATCTGCGAATAAAGAGAAGGGAAATATTCCCAAAACTACCTTTGCTCCTAGTTCCTCTTCCCAAAACACAAATCCTCAAGTTGTCACAACAATTCAAAGTATAAAGACATCATTCTATTTTACTCAATCCAAGTATAACATTATTAATAAACTAGCTAACATAAAATCATATGCATCTCACTTGGATATGGTCACCGTCCCAGAACAACAACATTATTTGAAGAATTATATGGAAGGTAAAACTTCTCCAATATCTAGTATATCTAAAAAACTATATGAGGATGAATCACATGTAAATAGGATAGGTGTAAATAATTTTAGGAATCCTATAAAAAATCCTCCTTTTTATATTTTGTAAAAATTATGGATAATATAGCTCATTGTTTCTTAATAGTGGAAGAACTAGAACTCTCTTGTACAAATGAAAACACAAGAAGTATGCTATCCTATAATAATAAAAAACAATAACTAATCGGTGAAATTAAGGATGTAACTCTAGTTCTCTGTGCACATCCTAGAATTAGAACCACTATCAATATTCAAGTAATTGACATGCATGTTAGTAATTACTCAATTATTTTGGGTAGGGATCGATAAGCCTTAACTGGTGGTTATATATAATTAGATGGTTCACATCTATTCATCCCTAAAAATGGGAAGAATATCATTGTTTTAATGGAAGGAAAAAATTCACCATATATTGAGAAAGTTCCTCAACCTAATGTAAATTATGTTAAAGAAGATATGGGTGTCTATTCTATTTTTGTTGATGAAGATGATGTTCATCTTGAACATCCATAGGATTATGATGATGGTATGTGGCATATGCACTTTGAAAGTGCATGTTCAAGTGAAGGTAATAGAGAAGGACTTATATTAATCTCTCCTATAGGTAAACTTCACGATTTTTACTATAGAATAGAATTTTCCTATATGAACAATGTTAATGACATCGATGCCTTGCTGCTAGGAAGTGAAAATTCTTACAACCTAGGTTGTGGTTATCTCACTATTTTTGGAGACTCATAACTTTTTGTAAATTTGGTTAGAAAAATCTATAATCCTAATAACAAGTTTTTGAAACAATACACCAAAGATATTTGGACTTTAATTCAAACTATGCTATCCTTTAGCATCACTCACATAAAAAATGAATTGAATTCATTGGCTAATAGGTTAGTTTTTTTTTGCAACTTCACCTATAAGGAAACTATTGCCTCAAAGACCTGATTGTACTTTTTTATCCTTGTATCAACCTCATATTCCCAATAATGAGGAATCATGTTAAATTTTCCCTGATGATTAAAGAATTTGTGATTTTATTCAGAATGAGTCGTATAATACAAAGGATATAATTTCTCTTGAAGACAATAAAAATCCTAAAGGCTTGACTCCTCTCGAAAGCTCATTCTCAACTAGTGATGTTAGAAATAATAAAGATCACAAAGAAGAGGAATCAAAATGGAAAATAGGAGATACCATTCTTGTGAACATTGGAACTCAAGAGATTCCAAATATTTTAAAAATAGGAGCCCAATGTTCCAAAGATGAAAAAGAGAAATTCATGGATTTGTTCCATCAATTTAAAGATGTTTTTTCTTGGTCTTATGAGGACCTTATTGGTTTCAATCCTAGTATCATCCAACATGCTATTCCAATTAAGGAAGGAGAAAAACTTTTTAGGAAGGAACAAAGGCCCATTAATCCTATGCTTGAAGCTACAATTAGAAAATAAGTGGAAAAGTTGATAAATGCTCACATAATATTTTCGGTTAAATGTTCTAACTGGGTGTGTAATTTGGTTCATGTACAAGAAAAGATGAGTGAGATTAGATTATGTGTTGATTTCAATGTGCTAAATAGAGCTAGTGTAAAGGATAATTTTCCACTTCCTAATATGAAAATGATTTTGCATCAAGTTGCAGGATCAAAAAAAATGTTCTTACTTGACGATTTTTTCTGGCTGTAATCAAATTAGACTCAAGAGGACATACAAATATAAAACCACATTCACAACTTCATGGGGCACCTTCACCAATGAACGAGTACCTTTTGGTTTATCTAATGTAGGTGCCACTTTTTAGAGATCTATGTGGATATATTTTGATGATATTATTGTTAAAATAATTTAAATTTATTTTGATGACTTAACTGTGTATTCTAAAACCCAATTAGATCATTTTGATCTTCTTAAACAAGTATTTTTACGATGTAGAAAATTTGTCAAACTTTAAATCCTTCAAAATCTATTTTCGGTGTCACTCAAGGTAAGATTCTCAGTCACATCATTTCAGATTAAGGGATTAGCATTGATCCTGAGAGGGTTACCACAATTTTAAATCTTCCAGCCCCTACATCTAAAAATGCAATTCAATCTTTTATCGGCAGGATTAACTTTGTTAGAATATTTGTTCCTAATTTCGATGTAATGGTTAATCCTATTCATAATAGGTGGAAACATGATCAATATTTTTCTTAGATAGAGGATGTTGAAATAGATTCCGTAGGAATTAAAAAAGAAATCAGTTCCACACTGGTCTTGATAGAACCAGATTTTGACAAAGACTTTATTAACTATACAAACTCAACATAAAAAGCAATTTATGTTATTCTTCTACAAAATGGTGATCAAAACAATGAATAATCTATAGCTTACATGAGCCAGAGCCTATTTGATGATGAAATCAAATATTCTATTATTGAAAAACATACTTTTTCTCTTGTTAAGGCTATAGAGAAATTTCTCCAGTTTATTGTTGGCAAGCATACACAGGTAAAAGTTCGTTTGCTTGCTATCAATTTTTTTCTTTCACAAACTCATCTTTCAAGAAAACTTGCACATTGGCTTGTGAAAATTCAATAACATGATTTAAAAATCACAACATCCAAAAAAATCAAGGGATGTGACTTAGAAATTCACTTGGCTCAACTTGCTAAACCAAGTGATCCTTCTGAAAATGATGAAAATGCTTTATCGACACTATTTTTTTTTATTGAAAATCAAAATATTGATCTTGTTGCGCACCCTTGGTATAAGGACCTTGTCTATTATTTTGAATTCAAAAAATGTCCTAATTACCTAGAATCTCATCAACATAAGAGGATATGCCTTGAAGCCTCTAAATATTTTATCTTGGGTAATTATATATTTTGAAGATCTATCAATGGGTTGTTGTTATAATTTATAGACGATGCAACAACTCAAAAAATATTGAGAGAAATCCACAGATCAATAGATTCAAATGTTCATATTGGTGGTCACATTGCAGAAAAAAGCCTCTACATTTAAAAACTTGACAACGATGTATTATTGAATTTCATTTTTAGAGATTCTTTTAAATTTACAAGGGCTTGTGATAAGTGTAAAATTTTTTCTAGTAAATAGCAATTTTCTTCCATGCCCTTGCAAATTGTCTTTTTGATTTTACACTTTCTAAGTGGGGCTTAGGTTTCATTGGTCCTATCAATCCTCCATCTTCTTCAGGACATGTTTTTATACTTACTGTTGGAACAAATGTCAAAAAATTCTAAACTCAGTGTGTTTCTCCAAAATTTATGTTAGCTATGCCACTTAGCTTCAGAACCTTGTCGCCTGGCATAATCTTGTGTAACCACTAAGCCCTTGCGCCATTCGACGCAGCCTTTCTATTGTAGTAAAAACTCTAAATCTATCGCCATTTTCGTCGAACAAGATCTCAAAGCTTTAAAAAGTTTCCCAAGGTCTCGCGTTTTGGTCCTACTTCGCATTCCTTCATTGTGAAGATTGTCAATTACACAATCAAACTATAAAAATTTTCCCTTTCCATATGTTATTTTAAAATTATTTTATATAATTTTAAAAATAATATTTTAGTTTGAAGTTTGGAAAAAATATATTTTAATCCAAGCCCTTTTCCTTGATTCCACTATCCTCCACATCCTGATCTCCAACTATCCACCATAAAGATACATTCCAAGTCACAAGACATGCACACAAGACTCCAAGGTGATTTTTTCATGTGGGGATCAAAGAAGCACACCAACTGTTCGAGCGTTAAGTTGCATGAAGAAACACTCACGAGGAGACTCGAAAGAGGTGCTCCACATGTCCAGAAATTGCAAGAATGGTATTACATGTAAATCCGGGCTCTATTTTTGGGATTTGGCCAATGTAGGGTTTTAAATAACCACTTTTCCGTTTCCCCGAAACCCAAAAACCCGAAATCGGGACCCCAGTCATATGCAAAAAACTGCCTTGGGAAAAAATCATTTTTCTTAGCGTTGGAGAGGCTAGTTTGCACATTCGATTAGTCGATCGACATATAAATATCATAACATTTCCATTGGTGTCTTCAGAATTTCATTTGGATGTTGGGAAGACAGTCAAAATTTCCCCGCAATATGAGGTTCATTTTTGGAAATGTGGTGTTTTTTACTGTGTTGAGTCATCATTTTCAAATGATGATTATGAGAGACTGGAGGATAATTTTGAGAAACGGTTGGATTATTTTGTTCCTAACACATCCAATATAAATATCCTCTCTCATTTTTCCTATAGGTGTCACATATTGGGATAATCGAATCCATCTCCGAGCCCTAATTTTCGGATCTCATATTTTCCTGTTTTGACACATGTTTGTAAAATGCAGATCTGGGAAAAATGAAAATGGATCTCAGGGAAATGAGAGATGTTTTTTATCAGAAAAAAAAGATTCACAAAACCCTCTTTCAGTTTATACACATATGTCGTTATTCTAGAGATACAAAACCATAACCACAGCCCCAAGTTTCAGCAGTTTGGCCCATTTTCTATGGTAGAAAGTTTCAAGAATTGATTGTAACTATTGTTATCTTTTAGATTTGGGAGGATTTTAGATCTCAAGACATATATGAGGAATATTTGTAACATTTGAAAAATGGGGGGAAACATCCCAAGAGACTTTTGGGGGGCTGGGTTTGTAATGCATTTTCTTTCAATAAATCTAGAACATAATGCCAAGAGATTCTACACCTCGTCACTATGTAATTTTGTTTTCCCTGTATTGTTTTCTCAGGTTTACATTCCTTTTCTCTTATTTATTTTACATATTCATATTTTAATGACTCTAATTCAGTAATACCTATGCTATAGTCATTTATTGGGCAGCCTGTTAGGTTCAGTTTTTCCTCTGTTTATGCTGTGAGAAAAACAAGACCTATAGCTTGATTGTTTCTACCTAATTTACAAGTTATATATATATGCATGTTTGTCTTTCAAAGTTATTTTTCATTCCTCTATTGAAATAAAGTTTAGAGTTATCAGAATTAGATACCTAACTCTTTGCTTCAGTCTTCTTCATCTCCTATCCTCTATCCATCTTCTTTATTAAATCAATTAGGAAAACGAGGCCATGCCTCTTCGTTTCCGATCTATAAATGAGTGAAAGGCATGTTTCAAACCTAGTTATAGAAGCCTCCTATGACTAATCAATCAACAAAATTTATTTGATTTAAAATGTGCTAAGGCTTGGCTCTATTACAGCCTAGAACCAACTCTTGCAACAACACTTACAACAACATATTAATTTACTAAGTGGACTAAAGTTGTACCTCTCAAGTGTGCATAAGATGAGTAGGTAATCTCTTTCCTAGAATCTAACATATTTTCTTGTTTTGATCTTGCTCTTGAAATTATTGCAGATAATGGGTCGGCTTTCATTTTTATAAAATTCACTCAATTTCTTCTTCTACCTATTATCCAAAAGGAAATGGGAAACATGAGTCTACTAATAAAAACTTGGTTAAAATTCTAAAGAAGATCATAGATGATAAGCCCCCTTAGTGGAATACACTACTCATGTATGAACTTTGGACAGAACGAACTACCACTAAATCTAGCATTGGCCATACCCCATTCCAATTCTTATATTGCCAAGAAGCTATTATGCATGTAGAAATTGAACTTGCCTCTCTTTGGTTAGTGTTACAGGATGAAGAATTAAACACAACATATATTTCTCAAAGAATAAATGATTTTCTTGCCTTGGAAGAAAAATGAAACCATTCTTTAGAAAAATGAGAAGAAGACAAAAAACTATTAAAAGATACTTTGATAAAAATGTTAAAACTTCTACCTTTAGAGCTGATGAGAAAGTGTTTCTTTGGGATTCTGCACACGTTGATAAAGGAAAAAATTCCAAATTTCAAAAGATTTGGTTGGTTCCATATAAAATCGCCTCTATCATAGATACATACTCATTAAAAGTTAAGCCCTAGAAAAATCCCCATGTTACCCTAGAAAAATACCTATGTTATGTATAAAACACCATATTAAGCCTTAGATATTGAATTATTAGATTTCTAGTAGGTCGACTAGAACCCTTCATTACACCCTTTCATCATAATTGTAACCCTTTGTCTCCTCTCTCTCTATATATCAAGGATATATAGTATTAGGATCATCTTATCGCATCTCATATTGTATTATTAAGAAGATATATTGTAAACAAAGGTTTCCCCCTAGAAGTGGACTACAATTATTGATGTTTTATCAACTTTAAGGCATTGAATATTAACATTTGGTATCAGAGCTCATTGATCCTAGGGTTTTTCTTATCCAAGGAAGCCATGTTGGAATTTGAACTGTAACTTATTTTCTTGGATGATTCATAAATTGAAACTTAGAGGTTAGTTATAAGACATATCAAGGTATCTCTGGTAAAACTTTCATCTTTTGGGTCGTCATAATTTCAGAGATATAGCATGTGGAAAATAGGGTATATGACTAGTCCTATTAACTAGTCTCAAATAAGTATTCTGGGAACAATCATCATATATTCTTCATGAGGCTCCAAATTATGTGAAACTAATTTCATTGGAAAGAGGATAGTCTGAAGTATTCCTGGTACAATTTTTAGAATTATATATCAAATATTGTGCACAGGGCATAAATACATCAAAAGGAAGGTTGGCCTTGAGGATAGGTTCCAAATTAAGGGTTTGAAAGGTACATAACTTACAATTGGTATAAATTTTTATTGGAATATTTGTTTCTGGTGATTCAAAATTTGTGATAAAGATATAATACAAAAGTATTATTATTATTATTCCATATGGGTCCCAAAAATATGTCAACACCAATTAAACCTCCAAAATTCTCATCTATGACTCAAGAATAAATTGAGGACATACATAACAGGTTGTCCAAATTTGAGGAACAACTTAAGGATTGGAGTGACAATTCTAATAATTAGGTAAAATCACAAAGAATAAATAAAGAAATGGAAAGGAATATGGATGATATTGAAAATAAGATGGAAGAAAATAAGAATGACATTAAAGAAGAAATACAAAATTCCATGAAGGAAATGCAAAATTCCATGTCTTCCATGATGTTTCAAGCTCTAGATGAGAGATTCCCTAAAGGAGATATGGAAATGCAAGGGACTCATGAGAATTAAGGTAATATTCATGTGGAATAAACTACCAATAATAATCCATTTTCAACTAGTAAATCTAACTCCAATAGTGGAGTTAATTCTGGTGGGGGTCCTAAATTCAACTTTCCCAAAATTAAATTAAATAAGTTTGATGGTACAAAGGTCTTTACTTGGGTGAACTGAATAGAGAAATATTTTGAACTACATAATATTATGGATGATAATAAAAGGATTCACATAGAAACCTTGAACTTTGAGATAAAATCATATCAATGGTATCAATGGATAGTGAAAAGGAAACCCCCTTTATATCAGTACACTTGGGATTTATTTACAAGAGACTTATAAGTACAATGTGGGAAAGTTTGGGAACGAGACTACTTCAGTAAATTGACAAGAATCAATCACTTAGGTGATATTGAAGATTATAATTCAGAATTCTAGGTACTGGCCACAAGGGTGGATAACATAAGTGACGAACACTTGTTGGAAGCTTACATGGGTGGATTAAAAGAAGACATTAAGCATGAGATTCTCTTAATACATCCTACAAATGTTGTGGAAGCTATGAAAAATGATCGTCATATTCATGCCAAAAATAAGGCTACACACAAGTTTAGCATTGGAAGAAGAGATCATTTTGGGGATCATAAGATAACCATGCCTCAACCAATAAGTTTGACACCTTAACAAATGTATGAAAGAAGAGAAAAATGACTATGTTTCAATTGTGACAGCAAGTACCATAAAGGGCATAAATGCGGTGAGAAGAAATTATTCTACCTAGACCATGAAGAGGAAGAAGATGGTGTACCTAAACCAACAAGGTTGACACCTCAACAAATGGATGAAAGAAGAGAAAAAGGAATATGTTTCAATTGTCACAACAAGTTTAGTAAGGGGCATAAATGCAGTGAGAATAAACTATTCTACATAGACTGTGAAGAGGAATAAGATCAGGAATTAGAATCGTCACAAAATTTATATCTAGATGAGACTAATCCAACAATATCTTGACATGAAATTTTCGACATCGTTACTTCAGAAACCCTAAAGATACAAGGATACATATAAACGAAAAATGTAACAATATTGATTGATTCTGGTAGCACCCATAATTTCATCAACTACAAATTAGAAAAAGATCTCAATTTCTTTGTATACATTCCACTGGAGTTTTAGGTAATGATTGCATATGGAGGTACCATAAATTGTTCAGAGAAATTCCATAATATTAATCTCAACATGGGGGAGTATTTTCTGGATAGCCCCAAGATTTCCATCCAAATGGGGGTTGCTAATGTTGAATTAGGGGTCCAATGGTTGCAATCACTGGGAATAGTGGCCTTTGATTTTAACAATATTTTCATGATATTTTTCTCAAATGGAAAGCAAATTGAGCTTAGAGGTATCCAAGGGAAACTCTCTAAAGTGATAATCTTTGACATCATGGAAAAATTACTCAAAAAGGGAAAGCAGGGTGTAATTGCACAATTGTTCTCACTTGATGTTCAAAAATCTATAGCCTTTGTTCCATCATATATCCAAATAATTATCAACAATCATTTCAAGGTATTTGGTGAAATTCATAAGGGTATTCCACCCTCTCGAGATCATGGGAATGTTATTAATTTTCAACTAGGAAGTGTACCACCTAACATTAGGCCTTATAGGTATCCATATGCACAAAAGGGTGATATTGAGCACATGATCCAGGAAATGTTAGAGGCTGGCATCATTCAACATAGCCAAAGTTCTTTCTCTTCACCAATGGTGTTGGTTAAAGAAAAGGATGGTTCATGGAATATATGTCCATATTATAGACAACTCAACAAAATGACCATCAAAGATAAGTTTCCTATCCCTGTCATTGATGAATTATTAGATGAATTGCATGGACAAAATTATTTACTAAGTTGGATCTTCATTCGGGATATCATCAAATCAAAATGAGGTGGGAAGAAATTTCTAAAACAACTTTTAGAACACATGAAGGTCATTATGAGTTTTTTGTTATTCCATTTGGACTTACTAATGCACCTTCAACATTGCAAAGATTGATGAATTCTGTTTTTAAGACCTTCCTTAAAATTTGTGTTAGTATTTTTTCATGACATAGTAATCTGCAACAAATATTTGGAAGATCATGTAAAACATGTTGACAAAGTATTACAACTATTGGAAGAGAAACAACCTTATGCAAAGCCTTCCAAATGTTCCTTTGGGGTTCAAGAAGTGGAATATTTGGGTCATTTTGTATCTCCGGAAGGTGTAAAAGTGGACCCTAACAAAATTAAAGCTATGAGGGAATGGTCAATTCCCAAAACCTCAAAGAAAATTAGAGGATTCTTAGGAATGACAAGCTATTACCACAATTTTTCAAGAAATATGGTCAAATAAAAACATCTCTAACATCATTATTAAATAAGGAATCATTTTCTTGGACCGAAGAAGAAACCAAGTATTTTGAAAAAATTGAGGCTATGTGTACAACTCTTTTCTTAACCACACCTGACTTTACAAAAATATTTATTGTGGAGTGTGATGTCTTAGGACATGGTATTGGTGTAGTTTTAATGCAAGAAGAAAGGCCCCTTTCCTTTGAAGGAAGCCAACTTAAAGGAAAAAAATTAGTCAAACCCATTTATGAAAAATAAATGTTGTCCATACTACATGCAATTTAGAAATGGTGCCCCTACCTAATAGGAATACACTTTAAACTAAAAACAAATCATGATAGTTTGAAGTACTTATTGGGGCAATGATTATCTTCATAAGAGAAACAAAAATGGGTTACAAATATGTTTGATTATGACTTTGAAATTATCTTCAAAAAAGGAAAACATAATGTTGTGCCAGATGCCCTTTCCATAAAACAAGAAACAAAAGGTTCACTATGTGCCATTTCTCTTCTACAATCTGATTGGGTGGAATAAGAAATGATGGAATGGAAGAAAGATCAAGAGATATGAAAGATCATTCAACAAATACATGAAGACTCCAGTTCAATAGATAATTTTGTATGGAAGAATAATTTACTATTGTATCATGATTGCCTATATTTATGTAATAATTCCCAACTCAAACAGAAGGTCCTTCTAGAATTGCACACTTTTCCTATAGGGGGGCATTCATGATTCTTGAAAACATACCATGGGATAAAGAAGGATTGTTTTCTAGGAAGGTATTAAAAATGATGTTCAAAAGTTTGTGTCTGAATGTTTGGTCTACAAACAAAATAAGGGAGAGACAATCAAGACTCCAGGTCTCCTACAACCATTAGCTATACCAAGCCAACATTGGTAAGAAGTTTCAATGGATTGTATTACAGGTTTACCCAAATCCGAAGGAAATAATGTCATCATAGTAGTATTGGATCGACTAACAAAGTATGCCCATTTTTTTCTCTATTTCTCATCCTTTTAAATAAAGTACATTAGCCTCAACATTCATAGAAACAATTCAAAAACTACATGGAGTCCCCAAGATTATGGTAAGTGACATAGACCCAATTTTCATGGGAAATTTTTGGACTGAATTATTTTCTTGTTTGGGTACTCAATTGGCTCATAACTCATCTTACCACCCTCAATCCAATGGGAAAAATGATATTGTGTATAAATTTCTAGAAGGATATATATATATATATATATTGCATCCGATAAACAGACACATCGTGTCAAGTGGTTCCCCTTGGAGGAATGGTGGTACAACACATCCTTCCATACTTCATAAAAAATGTCCCTATTTCTGGCACTTTATGGATATCATTCTCCATCCATCACATCACTATTGAAAGGGAATATAAAGGTTCAAGCAGTGGAGGACCACATAGGGAACCAAAAAGAGGTCCTCAAAATATTGAAGGATAACTTGTTTATGGCACAAAATAGGATGAAACAACAAGCATATCAACATCACAATGAAAGGGAATTTGAAGTGGTGGATTGGGTATTTCTAAGGCTACAACCATACAAACAAATGTCCCTCAAGAAACTATAACATCCCACTCTGGCGCACTGAGCGAACTTATTCTTTGAGGACACTTGCTCGCAAGTGATCTAGATTATTATGCTATTAAAACTTTTGATTTTGATTATGAGGCGTTATGGGTTGATGACATGTTGTTTTACCGCTTTGACATAGACAGGTGTTATTGACTCGGTTTTACTGAGTGTGCAAGATTACGGACCTAGAGGATGGCAAGGCATCGATGGAACCCCTTGGACTCTAGATTGAGTCAGGGAGTGTGCCCTTGGGGTTTGATTGTTTTACTGTGATATTAGTGCATCTGACTGGATGATATGATATGGATATGTTCTAACATGATTTGTTGATGATGCAGGCTAACGATAGCTTGCCGACCAGACTCACATATGGAGTAAAGGGGTCACGCACGACTACTAGAGATGTTGAGGGAGAGGTGTGGAAAGCAGCCCTGCCACAACCAACTAGCACTCCCATCGTGGCTCGAACAGTAGGTTAACGATTACCTAGTTTGAGAGGACCCATGATGTTGTGAGGGCAGACTGCAATAGTTGCTCATGATGATTCTAAGGGGCGAGGCCTTATTCCTTAGAATCCCTTAGTCTCCCACAAGTTCACTTGGTGGAGTGTTGACTCCAGGGGTTATTGATGTCTACCAAATCAGTCAAGAGGCGAGTGGCACCCTTGGAGCACATAGTGCATCTTGAAGGGCACGTTGCGCAAAGGAACAGATGAGGCGAGTGGCACCCTTGGAGCACCTAGTGCGTCCTGAAGGGCACTTCACGTTGTTGATGATAGAGGGATGAACTTAGATGACCCTAAGACAAATAACATGTTAAGTAATTTTTAAAACAATTTCCCTAATTAAGTGTCACCCAGTACGAAATTTAAGGCCTAAGTCTAAATTACGCTAGTGGTAAAATTTTGTCTTCTATAAAAAATAAAAATAGTAATAAAAATAATAAAAATAAAACAACTTAAATAATAATTATGATCTTCCTTAAATCTTGTAACATGAGAGGAGTAAGAAATTTAATTTATTCATAAAAAAAAGGGGTAAAATTATGTTGGATTAAAATTTAAAAACAGAATTAATTGTTTTATTACCTTAATAAATTAAAGTATACTAATTAAATAAGAAAAGGGAAAAAGGGTTAATTTTCACACATGCCTTTTTGAGTTCTAAGTAAAAGGGGAAAGAGGGAAAATTAAAGAAAAAGGAAACTAGGGAAAAGAGGTAACATAAAAAGGGGAAAAGGGGTACTTAAGGGAAAAAGCGGAAAGTCAACTTAGTAAAGAATCTACCATTAAGAGCTTTCTAATTTTAAACTGAATAAGAAATTTAATAAAAGGGAAAGCTATTAAAACCTATAAGAGAATTTGGGGACACCTATGAGTGATTCTAGGAGTAACTCTAGGTGGGTGAGGGAAATAAGACAATTAATTAATTAAAGAAATTAAATAATGGAGGAATGAAGGGGATGGGTGACACTTGTACAGAGAAGAATTTTTAGGAATTTATTTTTAAAAAACTTTAATTAAATGAGATTTTAGGAAAGAGGGGAAGTTCGAAACTATATAAAATAAAGGAAGGAGAAGGAGAAAGGATTATCTTCTGTTTGCGTAACGTTATGCTGCAGAAATATCTACTTGACTGATTTAACTTGTGGGAGTTGGGATACTCAGCTCGGTGAGGAGTGGTAGCTTGGCCTTGGAGGCGAGCTGGGTGCTAGTCTAAATCTTTGGATAGTGTGTGTGTGTGGCCCCTTTGCGGCTCAGGGGGCTAAGGGGGAAGAAGAGTACCCCTAGCATTGGCTGGGAGGTACCGGTGAAGTCTCAACGATCGGCGAGCGGGAGTTGCACGGAGCGCGCGGACGACACTCAGAGCAGGAGAACAAGCAATGGTACGCTTCTTCATTGAATGGTATATTGTTGTAGGATTTATGATTTGGATCTTCTTGTTTATTGGGTAGGTAAATTGGTTGTCTAGTTTCATGACTGAAATTTTTATAGCCTAGCTGATTGATTGGTTGATTGATTTCCCATGACCTTCGTTTCCCGCATGTCGTGAACACCCTGTTTGCTGATTGTGACCTTGAGGTTGTTTATCCTTCATCCCTAGCTCACCAGTCCTCACCTGAGTAGTAGGCCAGGAGCCTAATCTACGGTCATCGCCTTAGCGTTAAATGACCTATGGATCTCAACGCCCTGCTTTTCTGTGCGAGGATGGTGAAGCGAAGGTGAACCTATCAGCCGTCTACCTCTGTGGATGTCATTGCCTGATTGTTTGACTTGCATCTGGTAGTACAGCCTTTGCATATGGATTATCTAGCTTCCTTGTTGTATATTTCTATGCGCCTAGACTAATAGAATCCCTGCGATCCCTTCGATGAGTTTTCCTTATGGCCCTGGCACTCTCCTTCTGTTGTCAACATTTTTATATTGGTATTCCAAGATGTAAAAAGTATTTAACTTCAATCTGAGTTTTGGTTCTTGATGCAATGACTGGTTTTTATTACTTCTGCTGTTGTAATTTGGTAATGGATGTAAAAAAAAAAAAAATTATTACTTCATCGATTGCATTATGTGATAGCTGAAAAATATTAACCCTGCATTGTTTAATAATGGCCACTCTAGCCTTGCATCTACATCACTTAAATGGATAACTTAACAGTGTAAATATTCTTTGTTGGAAAATTCATTTCTGCACGTTCCTCATTTGATAATGGCCACTCTAGCCTTGCCTCTACATCACCTAAATGGCTAACTTAACTGTGTAAATATCCTTTGGTGGCAAATTCATTTCTGCTTGTTCCTCATTGGATAATGGCCACTCTAGCCTTGCATCTACATCACTTAAACGGATAACTTAACTGTGTAAATATCCTTTGCTAGCAAATTCATTTCTGCATGTTCCTCATTTGATAGTGGCCACTCTAGCCTTGCATCTACATCACTTAAACGACTAACTTAACTGTGTAAATATCCTTTGCTAGAAAATTCGTTTCTGCATGTTCCTCATTTGATAATGGCCACTCTAGCCTTGCATATACATCACTTAAAGGACTAACTTAACTGTGTAAATATTGTTTGTTGGCAAATTCATTTTTGCATGTTCCTCTTTTGATAATGGTTATTTAAACTCTGTGTCTTCATCATTTTTAATGGAGAATTTAACCCTCAGCAATTACCGATTAATGGTGAATTCGATCTGTGTGCTCATCATTTGATAATGGCAAAGTAACTCCTCTTTTCATCCTTCCTTTCCAGCCATGTTTTATCCACTTATTCCTTTTGCTTGTGTTTATCTTTGGTTGGCATTTCATTCTTAACCTATATAATATCTAATTTGGAGATCCCTGCGATCTTATCTGTCCTCATGGCGTGTTTTACTTAGCCTCCGTTTTGCTTGGGATGGCGTTTGTGACCTAGTAATCGCTGAGCGTGGGGACTGTGTAACATGGTCAACAATTTAAATGTTTTACGTGATTGCTAGTTGGATGTTCATACCCAGCATTTTTTTTAAACTACAACAACTCTATATCAATCTGCTTATTAGTATAATTGATAGCATGTTCTCTTGTGAATGATAGACAGTGGATTCCGGGGAATTTCACCTGAAATTTAGGATTTAAGAATTCTAGTGAGCCTAGCATGTGACAACATTCTAATCATATTGTTAGCATTTATTTTCATGACAGCCTTCTATTCATATTTTCAGAATTATTTTCAGGACAACATTCTATTCTCGTTGTCAACACTAATTTTCATGACAACCTTCTATTCGTGTTACCAACATTTAAACCCCCAAACAAAAATTTCTTACAGCGCCTCAAACGGTTCAGTTTGATGGCTGAATTTAGTAATTCAGGACAACAAGTGTGTAGTGTACAACCTGTGATATATTCCTTGCACCAAAAATTAATTAGGTCTTCTTTATATTAATTAATAATGTCCCATTTTGATGGCAACACGCACTCCCTCCACAACCCACAGGTCGGAAGGTCCGTGTGCTCACAGGATCTTTCCTTTCACACGGCCCAAAGAACTCTGACGTTCTTCTATTTCCCTATCGGGAAATCTACACCCACAACAATCCTCGTGGGATCCCCCCTTCACACTTAGGAGATCGGACTTCGCAACTTCACGAGGTCAGTGGTCGAGCGTTGGACTCTCGAATCCCTGAATGCCGATACAGTCAACGCTGACCTTTCTCTCTTCTATCAGGATTTTCCCTATCATGATTTCGGCACTCGCGATGTCGAACAACTCGGTTCTCCGACTCCCGAATCTCGATTAGCCGAAACTCCGATATGCTCGTGAGTTTGACTTTTCAATGCCACCTCACTTCTGTTGGGATTTTGGAGTTCACAATATCGCGAATCCTGCTGCAAATATTTTGGGACTTCTCGCCATGAAATTCTGAAATGGTGTGCCACCTGTCCACTGACTGACTTCTCCGTGGCCCACACAATTCTAGTTAGCTATCGGGATATCACGTTTCGCGATTTCACGATTCCCGTGCAATGTTTACGAGACTTCCACCCACGAAACCCCGATATGGAATTCCACGTGTAGATCCTACGACCCTTATGGCTCAGATCAACGGTCCTGCCCCTCTTGAGCTTTGAACCTTTTGGGAATACTTCACCGTATCTCCCCTGCACTTCCGTGAGATCTAACAGCCCACGGAATTTCATGAATTCTCCTCAAAGAATTCCGACCGTCCGTCTCTTCCTATGAGAATCTCTGCACAACTAACCAAAATGCTTCTCTCCACGGAACTCGTCCTCCTCCGGCGCAAACTTGCAATGTCTGTTAAACACTTCCACGACACAAGCTTCCTGTGCTTCTCTTCTGCGATTACTCGAAGGTCCTATACCTCCTGAGCTTTCTCTTAGCATCAAGTCTTAAAGAAGAATCTTGCGCGCACTCCTTGCGGAAACCTTCAACCACTTCTCGATGTTGAATTTCCTTCGACCCTGCGCACACCTGCAGCAGCAGTCTCTCATCCCTTCACTCAGGTTCGCAACCCTGAGACTTAGCTTGTCCTGCGCACTCCTTTCACAGTTCCTATGCCTGTCTGCACTTCTAAATGAACGAGAACAAAAGATACCTATCTGAACCCTCTGTCAATGCACTCCTTGCGGACACTTCGACTGCACTCCTTGCAAGAACCTTTGTTCAGATAGAGAAACAATTGAAACTCATTCCTACTTCCTCTCAGATTTCAGACTCAAAACATGAAATCATATACATAGGATATAAAGAAAATGTATAACAGGAAGAAAACATTCATGAGAATATCATTCAACATCAATACACAGAGAACAAACACGAAACCATGAATTTGAATCAAACTCTTTCTATTAATCCAAATATCTGTACATGGGTGTTCTTACACAACTCTCTGCATGCTCTTCTCTACAATGCTCCTTTTTCCTGATCTATCATACAATACACAATGAGGGTGTCTATATCTCGTTTCCCTCTTGCGTTCTCAAATAGTCTAATCTAGAATTAAATTCTATCTACCTGCATTAACTACTTTAAATTCCTTCTATCTACTAAGGAAGAGAGCAATCGTTCAAGGTCCGTTTACATTATACAAGTGTGCTTCTTCTTAGTGGCTTCAATTAAGATTGCGCAACAACTTCAAGGTGTTTTCAAAATTTGTGATGGCGCTTGTCCAGCTGTCTTTTGCTTCCACGCTGGCTCGCTTGATGTTGGCGATGCTCCTGCATCACATTTCTTCATTTTAATTTAATTAATAATATCTTTTATTTTAACTTTTAATTATTCTATCATGTTAGGTGGGGTATCGAAAATGTAAATGAACTATCATAGTGTAGATTTTTTTTATTATTCAGAGTGGATGAAGTGTATGAATATTATAGAATTTTTATTGAGATATCTTTATGTGGTTATGAAATGGTTTAAGTTTTTTTTTAAATGATTGTTATATTTAGAGTAATGAAGTGTTTTCTTTTATTGATAATAATAATAATAATAATAATAATAATTATTATTATTATTATTACCATTATGATTATTAGTGGGATGAGGAATTTTTGTGTAAAAGTTGTTAAGATGTACATAATCTATTTCTTTGGACATTGTTATATATATCTACATGATTATTAGATATTGATTTTAAAATAGAATACTTATAACAAATAATAATATTTTAAGGCAAATTGATTTAGATGGTACTCTGATGACACTTGTAAAATTAAAATTGTGCAAATGAAATTGTTTTAAGGCAAATTTAGATTGTACCTTAATTATATTTTGCATTTAGGCATGCTAAGATGGGCTAGTGATAAATGACTAAAACAGATGGTAACTATTGACTAGCTTGACTCGACGATTGATCGGGATATTGGCGAAGTCATTTTTCTTGCTTTCACTTCCCATTGAAGGCATTGACGTCCATTCTAATTAATGTTCATACTTGGTCTTGTAAACATTTAATGTGCTTGGTTTGCTCACTGTAAGAGATTCTAGTTACTTATGTAATTGTTTGGGGTGCATGAGGTTGTTCGGATGATTGTCCTTAGCTTAAGTAAGCTTGGTCTGCTTGTGTCGAGCGGGATGTAGACACCTCCTTGTTCCTCAGAATAGTCGTCGGCCCTAAGACCTTAAATGGTCAAAATTGATGGGAACTTGGGCTTGAGCGTTGCTTATGTGTCCTGGAGGTCCCAACCACTGCAGGGTAGAATGGGCGGGTAGTCTTTCTTATTCTTCGTCGATTGAGTGTCGTACATTGCTTCTAGTTGCTTGGTGTGCTTTATGTTAGGTCGCTATGTGGTTTTCGTGTAAGTTTCATGCGTCATGTTCGTCGTCGTGTTGCGACGTGAGTATAAAGTCTTCATTACCCTTCTATACTCACACACACACAAAAGAAAAATGTGCACTTGTTATGTGAGGCTTGTTGTCATAACTAAACAGGAGGGTTGTTATAGAAACAAAATAAGGACAATAAATTCACACCCAAATATTATGGCCCCTATAAGGTTTTGCAATGGATTGTAAGTATGGATTATAGGTGGTGTTGCTTCCATGTTCATGTGTACATCTAATCTTCTATGTTTCTTGATTAGAGAAGGTCATCAGAAACAAGATCCCAATCCAAACTATTTTACCAAAGATCAATGAAGAAGGGAAAATCATAATAGAGCCAAAAAAAATCCTTCAAACAAGAATTAAGTAGATGATAAATCGAGAAATTACAAAGTACCTCGTCAAATGGAAGAACCTACTAGTGGAAGAGGTAACATTGGAAGATGAGTTATTCATGCAGAAGCACCCATGGCTAGTCAAGTGTTGAGGACAACACTTGTTTGAAGGGGAGGGGAATTTTAAGCCCTAGAAAAAGCTCCATGTTATGTATAAAATCCCATATTAAGCCCTAGATATTGAATAATTATGTTTCTAGTAGGTTGGCTAGAACCCTTGATTACACCCTTTCATCATAATTGTAAAAGTATATCTAGTATTAGGATCATCTTATCAATTATATATATATATATATATATATCAAGGATGATTGGATCATAACATTAAAAGACATGGAAGAGAGATTGTTTTCATATACAACAAATTCTTTGAATTTGAAGCATTTTGTTGAACCATAATGATTTGATTGATCATATTTTAAATTCCTTTTATATATATTTTCTTTTAGTTATGTTTATTTCTTTCATTATTTGTATAGTTGATTTTCGTTTGACTTTTATTAGTTCTGGAGTTTTTTATTTCTTTGACATTATGACTGTGTCAAATTGGATCACTTAAGCCATTTACTTTGTCATGCCAGCTACAATTTTTTTCTAATACATTGTGAAATCAATAAGAACATAAAGATATAGATGATCTTAATTTGGGTTCGCGACACTAATTATGTAGTAGTTGCATGTTCCTACATACTTATTGCTGAAGTAGGATGTGCAAGGTTGTTCCAATTTTCTTCTTTTATGTTCTTCCCTCCATATAGATTTCTTTTGCAAGAGTATATCAGAGAAATGCTTAACAATTTCTAGGTAGATATGATGCTAGCAAGGTCATAGATTTTTCATTTCTAGCCAATTAATAATTGCTTACCCAATGGATTCGTCGGATGTTGACTCACAAAATAGTCACCATCCTACAAATAGTTGCAAGGCATAATTTAAAAAACATATTATCTATGATATATTAAATATTTAACTATAGGTGGGACCCACTAGGGAGAAACTATGGATATTTAATTTAAATTATCCCCATGATTGAATATCACCACTCTATTGAAATGGTCTCATTTACAGTGATAATGCCTCTCTTTTCAGTTTTGGTATCAGTCTCAATGACAATTCGATTGCACAAGAAAATGAAGAGTTCTCTAAGGATCTCTTATGGTCTATGCATCTCGTTCTTATGAGGTTATTTTGAGATAGTCATAAAAGGAGGTTTTGTTATATTGCTCATAAATAAAACATATAACATCTTGATGAACTTCTTCTACCATGGCATGGTATAAAGAAATGGAGACGTGACAAGTCATTTTTAAATGTTTGAGGTTCATATGGTTTATCATGTATTAAAATATTTTTATTATAACATCATGTCACCACATTGTTTTTATAAACATATACAAGTGTTGGTTCTATATAAGAAAGGTGACATATTGCAATTGAAGGGTCGATATTTTCATGTTTTCAATGCATATGGTATATGATATAGCATATGAACTCAATGCTTATGCTATCACCTCACAACTATACCATAGCACCTGAATATTGGATATATGTGTTGTATGTACTACTAATCTTCTTTAAATGTGGTTTTAATTGTGAATATTGGATATGAGGTTTGATATAAAATCTGGACCATCATTTTAATTGGCATTTTATGTGGTTGGTTGACATGGTTATTGGGAACGGGATGGCTCAAATACTTGGCATATTCTTGATCATTGATTTTTTATGGTTATAATGGAAAGATGATATAGATTCAAAAAAGGATTTGTTAATATTTTTTGAGGAACGTAATGCCCCATGAATTCAATGCTTGAGATGTAGGAATTTACTTACTTAGGTAAACCACCTTGTGTTGCGGTTTTGGCATTTCATTTTGACTTCATTCTAGTTGACTAATACTTTGATTTAAGATCTTTATTGTGATAGTTGTGTTAATTGGAAGGCTTTTTTTCGAAAATATTTGAGTGCCAAGGGAAGGTATGACTACTCAAGCTTGTACCCATCAAATGAATTATTCTTTTGCAGTAATAGTTTATGGAATATATCTGCTTGACTGGTAAATGAGTATGCTTCTTTGACTATCATATTTAATTCATCTTGTTGCTTCCAAAGAGAATTATAACCATTTCATTATTCTAGTGTAAACCCTCATTCTTAAAACTATTACCTCTGGGTCTCGACTGTGTGAACTCATTATAAATGGTTCATTTATGACTTCATACAATCTCTTTCTAATATTCTTTCAAAAAATACAATATTTGTAGAAACCTCCTTTTCACATGTTAATACTTGAAGCCCTAAACAAAAAATGGAAATGACTCAAGGGATTATTTTTGCATGCATTTCATTTCCTCTTTCAAACGGTTTCAAACCATGTTGTTCAAATGTCATCCTACATTATATTTGACCTGCATTGTAAAATATTCCTTTAGTGTTATCATCTCATTGGATTTGTTTTATATTTTAAACCCTATTGTTGGCACCATAATATAAGATTGAGGAAATATTTGGTCATTTTATTTCATGATAAACCCTGGGTATTTAGGTCTTGTACATAACGTAAGGACATATTGTTTTCAAACTTGAACTTATGAAGGTTTTTGCATGACTTTCTAGCTCGATACCTCTGCATTCCTTACATGAAAATTGTCAAGTATTTGGCCAAGGCCGATATATATTATTATAATGCTATCCAGTTTAGAACCCTCATTTATTTTGGTATACATGGTTGTGATATGAGCCATATACATACAAATATTTTAAAATCTCTTGCACCGAGTGCTATGGGGAAATTCCCCCTAAATTGTGTCTAAGGAATAGGCAGAGCGATAACTCCCTTAAAAGAATGACTTATCTTTAATATACCCCAAAGCCATCTAGAATAAGTGATAAGAGAAAGAGAGAAGAGAGGTTTAATGAGTTCACCTTAAATCCTTACGGTTGCAGTTGATGTAGACCTCTTCCGCTTGTTGTTTCCTCCTAGATCACAGATATCCTCCAAAAGATGACTTGTAAGGCATTACAAATTCAATGCAACAACATATAAAATCTATAATGATCACTTTAAAATCCTATATATATATATATATATATATATATATATATAAATTCTCAAATTAAAAAGAACATGTAAACATAGGGTTTTGGGACAAAGATCATCTCTTTTATTCAAATTCAATATAAAAGGGTTACAATCTTTGCTTGCAACCTCTCTACGAACCAAGTTTGGGATCCTATGTCATGGATCCAAGTGCATCAATCCCACATAAGACTCTCACAACCAACATACCATCAAGGGAAGGAGGAAGGTTTCATAGGGAGAATGGATGGAGGGGAAAGCTGAAGCTAAAACTTAGAGAAAGATGAAGATCTTGGGAAATGAGAGGGAAGGGATTTTGGAAGATATTTCTTATTCTCTTATTCATATCTCTAAAGGACTCCCCAATACCTCTTTTTATATGAGAAAAATATGGTTATTCGTTTTGGGGATGGTTTACAATTGGTAAAATGGTTAGGAAACCCTCCATAGCCCGTAAAATCCACCAAAATACGTACAATTATATATTTTTTTCAACTTTTGGAGGTAAACGCAGGCTAACTAACATGAAAAAAGAATATGTATGTAGGATAACTAGCATGAAACACACATGTGTACACAGTTTATTAGTGAACCAGGGCGCATACACTATCCAAAAAATGGTTTTTTTGAAGGAAGCCTCAACAATATTTTTGGAAAAGTATGCAAATGGATGGGCCAATGTCTTGGATGCATAGATGTGGCATTTTTGGACTATAATATATTCCCCCTAATGTGTGAGGTCAAAAGAGAAACTGATGGCTGAAATACATTACAATATCTTTACATAGTGGGAAGGAACAAAGTTGAGTGAGCCCGAGACGAGTGTTCATGAGCGTGTCATCTACAAAATGATGGTAATCTCTTTGAGGCAGGCATACCCATGCTTGGGATAAAATAAGCATGGATGCCAATCAAGTAAAATGCAGATCCATGTCATATATATAGTAATCATGACTATGAGACAAATATGAATGTCTATATAAAGTGTAGTTGTGAACAATACACAATGGATCTACATCTCAAAATCATCTGAAGATATACAAGTACAATGTGATATGCATCTTCAGTAAGAATCAACACCTGTAGCTGGAGATGATAACTTTGTAGCTCAAGAAACAACTTCAAGATCTTCAAAACTCAGGTAAGAGTACAAGAAGAGTGTAATAATCACTACTTTGAGGCCTTCGACATGCCATTGGGGAAAGACTAGAGGACCTCGATCATTAGGCACATGAATTCATTGATTTTGAATCCAAACTTGACTGAACTCTTGGGATGGTCGACTCATGAAATTTAAGAGATCAACTGCAAAATGACTGACTTAGGTTGGATAAAACTTCCCTTGGAAAAAAGAATGAAAAAATGATGAGACTTAGGAAACATATATTTGACATAAGTCTGTGACATAGGAGGCACCAAAAACTCTCGATATGTTTGAAGAGTAACCAAATGAAGGAGGACACAAATCTATGTAACGAGAACAACTTCATAAGGTCATACTAGATCCCAATGCTTGCATAATAAACAAAAGTATTTGCTTTTTCCAAGGGTGACTATCTTGTTGATGAATAAGAGAGAATGTATATCATGTCCACTCTTTTTGGAATATTTGATTTTGTTGTCTTTTTCAAAATTTTAACGAGTTTGAAAAAAAATAAAAGAATTCTACATTACAAAGGAGGAACACGTGTCATGGGCAAGAAAACTAGTTCCAATCGCTTGGAACATACTGATTCTCAGTGCAAGGAGACATGTGAAGGATAAGGACACTCGTGAAAAATTCATCCATGGGTCAAGGTGTCAGATCGCAAGGGAAAAAATTGCTACGAGGCTTGCATTTAAGGAATGCTTTGAAGGTTTAGCTAATAGCAATATGAATTCAACATTAGGCCAAATATGCAAGGATGAGACATGTGATGTCATTACATCATGACACAACAAGAATCCTTCCATGTGAATTTTTATGAGCCCAGAGAAGGTAAGCTCGGTGGTTTTTCACGTTTACAGAGTCTGAAAAATGCTAAAAGAAGACTCTAGAGTGTTCCTTTTTCGTAAATAGTCCAGTCATTTCCAAAAAGGGTTAAACTTATACCGAAAGGATGTATCTTCAAAACCATTTTAATGAGTGTGACAAAGAGAAGATCACTCAGATATATTTTCAATTTTAAGGAGTCTTAAAAGAGCTTAACTATGGATTCATAACCTTTTTCAAAATTTAGTCCCCTTAGCTCGAAAATGTATAAACATAACTTAGGAGAACTCCCCCTGCGAGATATGTCTCTCAAGGCGTACCCTTTTCCTAGATAATCTATTGACCAGAAAAAGGGTTAAACTTATGCCAAATAGAGATTCTTTATGGACCAATTAACGAGTGTGAAAGGAACAAGGTCACTCGAAAATATTTCATATTTAGGGAATTTGAAAAGATCTTAACTATGGACTCTAAGGGGGTTCATTTTTCATAGATAATCTCCAAGGCCCGAAAAAGAGATAAATCAAAACCAGGGAGAATGACCCTTTTTTGAAAATTTAGTACATCATGCCCGAAAAAGTGTTAAACATATGCCTGGGAATACTCTCCTAGCGAACCGAAGCTCCTAGAGAATACCTTTATTTGTAAATTAACCATATGGACCGAAAAGGGCTAAACTACCACCCGACAGATGTGCCTTCAAATTTTAGTTTGACGATCATGAAGGGAAACAAGATCGCTCAACAATCTTTTCAATTTTAGAGAGTCTGAAAAGGGCTTAAAGAAGACTCTAAGGGGGGCTTATTTTCTTAAGTAATTCGAATGAGACCAAAAACAATAAATAAATTCTCGTTAGATGTTGCTTTAAAAGTTTAAGCGAGCTTGAAAGACAACATACCATGCTGTCAAGGAGTCCCTTGGGTATGAGCCAGAAAAGATGAAGAAGAATGAGGCTTCAACACACAACCATGGTGGGACTAAATGGACTCCCAAACCTATGTAAAACTCACAACATGGACACCAAAATGAAGCAAGGGATCTACCTAGGGCATGATTCCATGTATAGGAAGGCTCTACCACTTAATTACGACACTTCTAAGGAATCATAGAAGGTTATCTGTCCCACTTCAATGGGATCGATCCTATGGAAAAGCAGAAAAAATCAACAAAATGCAAGATGCAAGGTGATGAGAACCTAACTTATATGCAAGTGTCGAAAAACAACTTTACCACGGGATGATGTGAGTGTAACCCATCTCATAAAAACACCAAAACAAAAGAAAAAGTTCATAATAATGACCCAGAGATCTCTCAAAAAGAAACTCAAGTACCCACCAAGCCAAGAATAGGGAATGTGAGGACCAAACTAGGGAAAAAAGAGCCAAATTGTTTTATAAATAGGGGTAGACAACTCATTTTAACCATTACAAATTGGAAAATAACCAAAAATCCAAAAAACCCTCTTCTTTAAAATGCGGATTCAAGGAGCTACGGTGGACGAAAGATCTTCAAAACTGAACCAAGTAAGTACAAATGATCTCTCTCATCATTTCAATTCATCATTTATTGTTTATTTAATTGTTTAGAGGGTGTGTTCCCTAGTAAACATTCTAGGTCTACATTTACATGGGTTTTCCATGCTCAAAACACATATATATGTGGGAAAACTAAAACTTAGCATGCGTATATACATGACTGTCTTAAAGACAACCCGCGTACATCTCTCTAAGATTAAAAAAAAATGAAAATAAGGGACTAACCTAAAAAACGTTTTATGAAACATGATGTATGTTCACAGGAGAGAGGGAGAACATGAGGATTTTGATTTCTTGGTAGAGGAGGATCCAAGGGCCATTTCCATGCTCAAGCAATGTGGTATGTTGAAGTTCTTTCAGTGTCCATTCATGAGGGCACAACCCAGTTTACTGAAACATTTGATAGAGTATTGGAACTCAGATGCATAGGCATTCATGCTATAGGGCTAATCATTGACTCCGATGACTGAGGATATATAATTTTTGACCAGCCTCTCTAGGAGGGGGGAATTGATTAGTTTTAGGACCTTTCCTCCAGGACCGCACAACACAGAAGACTATATTGGCATGTACTGTGAGGCTGGCACTGAGAAAGTAGGATCTCAAGTGCCAATTCATAATATCAAAAGCCTCAACCTGCGGATAGTACTTTACATGATTGGGAAGATCACGAGATCCACAACACTTCATCAAGCTTCGCATGCACATATGAATTGTGCAAATCAATATCTATAGGCCACCATTTTTTACTGGAGCACTATAATGCTCACTTGTATGAAAAAACAATTGAATGACTGCTAAATAAAAACAAACAAAAACTTTGGGTTTGGGACCATGCTCTGCAATTTCTTTTTCAAGATATTCCCAAGACTTATCTCGTGAGAGATAGTACGAGGCCATATTTCCTCATTTCCAGTATTATGCAGGTGGGTAGATTTATTTCCTTGACAAAGTGAAGGGAGAGGGAAGGAAGAGTGTAGGAGGCCTTCGAAGAAAAATTATTTGACTGGTGGTCCCTTCAAATTACTGTGATCGAGGACTACCCCTACACAAGGATCAATTTCTTGAGGGATCCTAATATGCCTATGCCCCCTAACAAGGAGCGTGGAGAGATAGGTACACATTTTTTAGAGTTATTTTATTTTTAATTTTTAAATATTATCCTTTTTATGGTAATGTCAAAGTACTAACTCAGTGATCTGTTATATACAGATGTGGGACTAGTATGACCAACCAACTTCTCTAGGACCAGGTGTCGACCTTGAGTAGATGTCAGACAAACATCAATAGGAGGACCAACAACCACAGGAGGACCACCATGTAGAGAGCCTGAGAGAGCATTGCAACGAGTATAGAGGAACCTGGCAACTCTCACTCGTTCAGTGTCGATGGCAGATATTGAGGAACTACCCCCGGCCATGAAGCCACATTTTGTAGGGGTACCCAAGACATGGGTTCAGTTGTTCCGACATCTTGCGAACATCGTAGTTCATTATACTAGGGCCAATAGGCGTAGGAAATAGCTAGTACTGGACCACATATGTGTCGAGGAAACTATTTTTTGTACTCTCTTATGTAGTGAGGGATTCAACCCAATGATGTATACCGACTCTATTTGAGGATTTATGGCCCACTTTTGTACTTATGACATTTTTTTTGAACACATTATTATATATATATATACACACATATTTTTTACTTATGGAAAAAATATTTTGTACAAATGTATTTACATATGAGTGTATGTGTGTGTTTTTACTTTTATGTGTGAGCAATATGCCAATCTAATACATGATTAGCCAATGTACCATTTAGTTGATTAGATCTCCTAGGAACATGAATATAAGTAATATAATCAAATTAATGTTCTAAGAGATGTACCCTAAGGAATCATCGGTGAGGGTGGGATCATAGACATGGTATACTCCATTTAAATGAGACATGGCTAGTTGATCATCTAGATAAAATCAGAGGTGAGAAATACCATGTGACAAGGTATCACGTAGTAATTCTATTACGACATTGTACTCAACAACATTATTGGTTGTTTTGCCTAGAAAAATACCTCCAAAAGACATCAACTAACCAAAGGGCATGAAGATCAACTAAGCTATGAAAGCAAGCCTCCAAGTGTGTCGACTAACATCGTCCATGAACCCAACATAGACCTCATATTCACTCGACATATTCCACAGTGAAAAGAAACAAAATAAACTACACGTCCATAGGAAAAAAAGACAAAAATGTATAAATGAAGTTATACATTATATACAATAATGCACGCCTAAGTGTCTGACCTAAGTGTAATACTTCTTAAGGTAGAGCCAATTTCTAGGCTCTGATAAAGAATTACCCTCAAAATCAATCAGTTGTAAGAACCCTTTTCTAAAACGTTTTTAACACTAAACGGTTTGAACCACATGGGTTTGAATTTTCCTGCCCCCAAAGGATATTTATCTTGGTCATATACTAGGACAAGATCTCATTCGGAGAAAACTTTGGGGTGGACAAACCGATCATCTTGACAGTTGACACATTGTTTGTGACCCTCATTGGCCAAGGTTGGATCTTCATGCTACTCATCGAGCTTCTCAAGATATAGAAAACGCTCTTCAAGTGGAGTAGTGTTATGCTGTAGTTCCACTGCCAACTTAAGAGAGGGAATTTGGCACTCTTTGGGAGAGACTATCTCCAACCCATAAATGAGTTGGAAAGGAGAAAAACTAGTAGAAGTATTGACTGAGGTTCGATAAGCCCAAAGTGTTGAGTAAAACATTAAATGACAATTCGACTTGGCCAAATTGATCGTTCGTTGAAGAATAGTATTGAGACACTTATTAATGGCCTCCACTTGAACATTTTCCTGTGGGTATTAAGGTGACGAATGTTCTTTCTTAAAACCTAGTTTTGATGTTAACTTAGACATCATCTTTTTCTAGAAGTGACTACCATGGTCTATGAAAATCTCCTTCGGAATACTGAAACTGGCTACAATCTGGTTAAAAATGAAAATTGAAGTCGTTTCTCCGTCATTGCTAAATGTCAGCATGGTCTCAACCCACTTAGTGAAGTAGCCTACTACCATGATGATATAATGATGCCCCCTAACTAAAACTGGGTGGAATGTAGTAAAATCAATCCCCCACTTGGTGAAGGGACCAACAACAATAACTAAAAATATGAGAGTAGGGTTTTCCTGCATCTTTCGAGAGATAATCTGGCACATGTGACACTTCTTGAGAGCCTCTACACACTATTTTATCAATGAGGGCCAAACATAAACAACACAAAGAATTTTTTGGGTTGTTTCCAACCAAGACAAATGACCACCACATGATCCAGTGTGATAGTCATTCAACACAAGCTATGCCTCTTCATGAGTGAGACAATGATGGAGAATGCAATCCAGTCCTCAATGATATAAAGTATCATTGATGATAAGTTAGTTCCATGCTTGATGGCGTATTCGTTGACACTCATCATGAGAAGCAGAAGAAGGGCACTTCAAATTTTGAAGATACATGAGTGTATCTCCATTCCAAGGGTCCAAATATGCAATAAGAAAAATATCCCCATTGATTAGTGACTCTTTGAGCAAATCATTACCACTTTCGACCAGAAGTTTTGAAATTAGTTCAGAAAATACCAAGGAATTTATGTATTTCACTGAAACAAAATCCAAGTCAAATTATTGTAGGATGACTATCCATCGAATGATTTTCCCTTTGATGAACCATCATATCAACATATATTGAAACACATTCACGACAGATATGACGGTGGTGTTGCGAAGTAAGATGTAATGATAGTACCGTTGGACAACATGGACAACTACCAAATCAAGTTTCTCAACATAGGTGTATTTGAGTTGCGGTCCTACCAAGCCTTGACTAAGATAGTAAATAACATTCTATTTGAGCACTTCATCCTCTTGGACCAAGACCATGCCAATAGTAGACTTTGTGGAAGCCAAATACAACAAGAAATCCTTTCCATAATTAGTGGGACTGAGTAGAGGGGTAGACGTCAGAGCATGTTTCAACGCTTCGAAAGATCACTAATTCACTTCATCCGAATAGAATGGGACCCATTTCTTCAAGAGAAGCATAAACCCTTTAGTAATCTCGGCATAATTGGAAACAAAAATACGAGGAAAGTTAGCTTTCCCCTGTAAAATTTGAAGCTGGGAGATTGTGCGTGGGGGAGGCAATTGAACTATTGCCTCAACCTTTATAGGATTGACCATGATCCCTTTAGTTGACATGATAAAACCTAACAAGTGACCTAATGTTATGAAAAAAACTACACTTATTCAGATTAAGGGGAATCTGATAGTAGCGACACCTCTAAAAGATAAGTTGTAAGTGGGCAAGATGATAGGATCTCTTATGAGAACATGATGCCATATCATGAAGATACACCTCGACTATGTGTTTGAGGTCTTGGAAGGAAAATGACATGGACCACTGAAAAGTGGCCCCATCATTCTTAAGGCCAAAAGGCATTTTCCTATATGAGAATGTACCCAACGAACATATAAACGTCATTTTATGTTGGTCCTCGGGATTGATATGAATCTAGTTGTACCCAAAACAATTGTCCATAAAAGAAAATACCTCACAACCCACACATTCATCGACAATCTGGTCAATGAATGGGGTTGGAAAATTATCCTTTGGTTGGTCGGGGACAACTGAAATAAACTTGACATCATTGGCAGGTGGCGTATAATCAAAATTCCCCATTATATATGGAAACAATCCAACACCTAAGTTGATCGTACCTAGCTTCAGGTTGTCAATCATCGGAACTGTGGATGCCCCCTATGAAGTCTCTGGATGGGAGAAGGATAATTGATCAATGGTTATGATTTGGAATTCGTGAGGAAAACATAAGACCCGAAAAATGGTGGATACAACCACTGTCATAGTGTATGTCCAACTCCACCCTAACAAAATATTGTAGTCGAGAGGCGCATCGACTACTTCTACCTCGACACACAAAGTTTTTCCCTCCAACTACATGGGGAAGGAGGGAATTATGCCATGTGGTCTAAAATATCAACCGTCAAACGTGGTTAGCAACGTGGGTGACATAGACAACTTAGTTTGGCCAATGGCCTTCCAACATGCCAATGACATCATGCAAGTTGAGGCATCCTCATCAACCACCATATGGAAAATGCTATGTGTCAATGACTTTGTGGAATACACCACTACTATCTGAAAAGTGATGTGGTGAGGAAGATGAGTTTTATAATCTATAGGGTAAAAAAAAATCATTCCCAAGTTAGTATTCCTGACCACCTCCAAAGAAGAAAACAATTCCTTCCTCTCTGAGGGGAAACTATGGAGGACTTCCAAAGCATACATTACACAAGGGGTTTCTACTAGATCCTTCACGATGGAGTAATTCTCAGCAGCCCTTGCATTCAATTTGTGATAAGCCTTATTAAAAACACCCTTAGGGATGTGAGTCATAGTTTCTCTCATGGTATTCTCAATTTGAAGAGGAGGCGGTGGGTTGGAGGCTTATTTTCCCTTCTCAGCAGATTCTGGCATTCTGTAATTATGAGCCCTGGTTTAGCAGATGAGCATCGGATGTCATCATATAAACGTTTATGAATCCATTATTAGCATTGGGCAAGGGAGATTCCTGATTTCCCCCAAGCACATTCGTGGATGAGAAATATTGAGCCATATTTTTCCCTTCTGGAAAAGAGTTGGTTAACATGATAGGTTGTTATGGTGCCAATAGTTTTTATGCTTCCTCAAGCTGAGGGAATTGGTGAGTCAAGTGTTCATCCATGCAAAGCTTACATGAAAAATCAACCTTCCTCTTTTTTTTTTCCCTCCCCAATATTATTCACATCCTTCTTATCCCTCTTACCCTTCTTGTTTTCATATTTCCTCTTTCCTTCGGATTTTCGGTTACACATGGGATTCATCAATTGCAAATTGTGTACATTTGACGTTTGGGTTGCGGGGGCAGCCGAACCAGGAGTTTGGTTGGTGACAGTTTGTTGAATCGATAACTTCTATAACTGATTAATCAAATGATCTATGGGCTTGATTTGTGTTGAGCCTACTATTCCATCGGTGTGAGGCCAAAAATTCTGTTTGGTCTTGTCTAAACTTGACCATGGTGCATCCGGAAGGATCTCATACAACATACCAGATTCAGAGTAAATCAACTCCATTTTTTGGACTCTCATGACATCTTCTTCTTTGGAAAAAGCCTTGGATGTCACGATGTCTTTGGATACACAAGGCACCAAGGAATTTAGGAACCATTCGAGAAAAAATGCGGGAGGGACCTTAACTTTGATCAAGATATTTCATCGACGCTATTCTCAAATGTGATTTGAGATATGGATGGATTTTGTTTTCTCAAAGTTGGCTAGCAAATTGGTGTCGGCATAGTATCTTACTGGTAACTAGAAATGTTTTAAGAAAATCATAGTCAGGTCGTTAAAGTAAGAGTAATTCAAGCTTTCGAGCTTGATCTACCATTTCATGACACCTCCTATAAGAGTGCATTGAAACAAACACAACTGAATGGAGTCATCCTTTAACAAGTTGGATGAGCACCATAAATGAAATGTCGTAACATGATCACCTGGATCTTTGCCAGGCTTACCTTCAAACTTAGGGATGTCTAAGGGAAACTTAGTCAGCATGGGAGGTCAACACGGATCATGACAGATTGGTTCATTCAACATTCTCGACAAGTCTATAGAATGCAGAGTTTCCAGGAAAGGTAGTCTAGGTTGTGGTGGATTCAAAGGAAAAGAGGGGCCTGGATTTTAGCTGGCACCAGGTTTCCAGGAAACGTTTTACTATTGGCCAATATTTTGATAGAAACCATGGTGGCGCTAGCTAGTAAAAGGAATTTGCACTTGATTCTGCAGCACTAACAGATTCCTTTAGTTTAATGAAATACCTTGTGTATGGATTTCTCCCTGCATGATATTCCAAGGACCTTGGTTGGGGAGTCCACCAGGTGACCCTCTTGGCATAAGTATTGAACCCTGCTCGAGGTTCCACTGAGTGTGGGAGGGGTTTCCATTGATCAACATCCCTTTTGAAGGAAACAAGCCCTTCCAGGGATTTCCAAGACCTTGTAAGGAGTAAAATCCCATCATCTCTCTCTATGAAGGAACAAATCCTTGCATAGGGTTTGGTTGAACAAAGATGGGGTTTCCCCCCGATGAGAAAGAAAACAATGAGAAAACGTTATTTCCAAACACATCGAACAAATAAAAAGTCACATAACCTATCAAACTCATATAATATTGAGGCCCATGAATCCCCCCACTAAACAAGATAGGGCTTGTGTTAAGCCTTATTGGCTGCTGGAAAGCACCTCCGAGTGAAGGGGACAGAGGAGTGATATGACCCCCACCGTAAGGGATAGTGTTAAATGGGACAATGGTGCTTGTGAAAGATCCTTGTAAGGTAGAATTAGAACTCCCTACCCTCATACTAACAGTCTTTAGAGTATATTAGGTTAAGTTAGAACTAGAGTCAAAACTCGACATGTCATACAAAAAGGGAGCGTCGGACACGTTATGGATAGAGGGAAAAGTGGTCATAGTCATTGAGGGGACTGTTCTACTATCCGAAGTTGTGGGTTTCTAGATAGTCATAGTCTTGATAGATTGAGGTGGGGGAGGAGGCAAGACACACCCTCCCGTGGCAGCCGAGATGGGAGGATGAGGACTCCCAGAAGAGGTATCACTAGTTTCTTACATCGTTTCTCATCTAACAAACTGACATCATGTGATTTCACCTCAAGAGGGACTATCTGAATAAGAAGCGACACTGATAAGTTAGTGATTGGAGGGTTTGCAGGCCTGAAGCCTTCAACTTTTAGGTCAGAAATGGTGCACTCCTCCGATGTAAGAAAGAATTCTCTAGGAGTTGCCTCGGGTACAGTTTCTTGTCTCCTAGTCACTTCAAATGAACCCTCTTTATCTATCCTATGCCTCAATGGTGGTGGAGGTGGCTCCAAATTAATGGGTGACAAACCCTGAAGCCTATACAAACAACAAAGTTTTTGATATTCTACCTTATGAAATGATCAACCAACACTCTAAGGTTAATCTAGCATGAAACAAAAAGCATACACTAAAAATTTTCTAATGAAAAATCAAGCAATCAATTGGTTGGAAGGAAGAACAGTTACGCCGATCGACACTGCAGAAACTTACCAGTGTAAGTGTAACTCAAACACAAAAATACCCTCTAGTTATACTTTGTAAAGTGTGACCCGACGTCTACCCTAGGTACCATGGTTTACCCGCACAATCACCTATGTAAGTCACTAAAAACATGCAACTACGTTTCCATCTCGCAGGTAGTCACCAGGCGGGTATAGTCGACAGTCAGAGTAATCTTAATGAGCAGGATAACAAAGTCTGAAGCCTTTCAAGGGTACTAAAGGAAAATGGTTCCAAAGACAACTAAGGATATCGAATGGATTCGAGGTCCATGAGGCTTCATAGTCAAATGTGATCAACAAAAATCCCAAGAATGACCCTCAATATACGATCCCCACTACGTTTGGTCCGGCTTTGGAGGGGTGATCTCCTCTAACTTTCCTCACACGACCTCATGTTTATCCCCTCTGTTAGAGGGGGGTCATGGCTAACTCTTACAAAACTGTACTCTGACACTCCCTATCATAGACTCTTATGTTTTTTTAAGCGACCTTGAAGAGTTTCCTCTCCACATATATTTCAAGGCCCTAAAGCCTAGACTACTTGGTGAACCCTACAAACAAACGTCTAGTTTATTTTAAGTGGTAATCATTGATTTTAAGTGGCTTGATTTAATCAAAAGGGTATGAACGTACAACTTATGGTGTTTTCAAGAGATGAAAGAGAATAAATAAAAGCTTTAGAACATTCGTGCAAAAAGAAAACTAGGTTCTACAAGTGAAAAATAGTTTTTAATCTTTGTAAGTGCAAACTTTTCAAAATATAGTCCAAGATTCTAAAATGAAACAAGTTTCCTAGAATTTTCTTTTCGTTTCACAATGCAAATGAAAACTACCAAACTTTAATGGAAATAGCATAGAAGAAACTTTGGAAATCAAACTTTTTTCTTTTGTAATAAACATTCTATGTTACAACTACCAAACAAAAATGCATAACTAAATGAAACTACAATTTTTTTGACTTTTGAATGCGTAGAAAAGAAAATCACAAGTAAATGATATTTTTTCATTTTTTAAAGAACAAGCAAGTTAAATATAAAATAAACCCAAGACTAACACAAACCCTAAGCCCCTTCTTGAATGCATGGATTCACTGGAATCCATAAGAGGATCTAATGCTTATAACTTCACCCTAAACACTAAAATAAAACAAAAGAAATAAATAAACAACAAAGGTTCTTTACAAACTGCAAGATAGACTGAGTCTTTAACCCAACCAAACACAAACAATAGAGACCTTGAAGAGTTTAGGAATGCCTGAGAAGCAAAGAGATTCTTGCTAGGAAATAAAAAGTATTTTTTTAAAACCCTTCCAAAACACAGAGACATGTGTTGTGCATGAGAAACCTGCATATGTACGCAAGTTTTATACTATGAAAAACATGTATGTACATGTGCTATACAGAGGACAGGGCGTGTACACCTCTACAAGTTTTAAAAAAAAAGAAGGTTTGGACAAACAAATGGGAAAGGGAGGCTGGTGGGCACCTAGAATGTGGCTAGAGACCCAAACTGACTTAGGAAACTCAGAAAACTCAAAAAGAAACTGAAAAAAATCAAATCAAACCAAAATATTCGACTAATACCCTAGAGAGACTCCCCAGTGGAGTTGCCAATTATGCTATGGGGAAATTCCCCCTAAACTGGGTCTAATGAATAGATAGAATGATAACTCCGTTAAAAGACTAACTTATCTTTAATATACCCCAAAACCATCTAGACTAAGTGATATGAGAAATAGAGAAGAGAGGGTTAATGGGTGGACCTTAAATCCTTGTGGTTGATGTAGACCTCTTTCGCTTTTTGTTTCCTCCTAGATCACAGATCTCCTCCAAAAGTTAACCTACAAGGGGATAAGAATACAATGCAACAACATATAAAATCTAAAATGATCACTTTAAAATCCTAAATATAGATATAAATGCTCAAATTAACAAGAACATGTAAACATAGGGTTTGGGGACAAAGATAATCTCTTTTATTCAAATTCAAGATAAAAATATTACAACCTTTTCTTGTGACGACTCTACGAACCAACTCCAGGCTCCTCTATCGTGGCTCCAAGTGCATCAATCCCACATAATATTCTCACAACCAACATACCATCAAGGGAACGGGGAAGGGTTGCATAGGGAGAAGGGTTGGACAGGAAAGTTGAGGCTAAAACTAAGAGCAAGATGCAAATCTTGGGAAATGAGAGAGAATGGATTTTGGAAGATTTTTCTTATTCTCTTGTTCATATATCTATATGACTCCCCAAGACCTATTTTCATATGAGAAAAATATGGTTATTCATATTGGGGACGGGATACAATGGGTAAAATGGTTAGGAAACCCTCCATAGCCTGTAAACTCCGCCAAAATACATGTAATTTTATATTTTTGAAACTTTTGGAGGAAAATGCGTGCTAAGTAGCATGCAACAAGAATATGTATGTGGGATAACTAGCATGAAACACGTGTATGCATGCAGGCTATTAGTGCAGTAGGGTGTGTACACTATCCAAAAAAAAAATTAGAGGGAAGCCTCAACAATATTTTTGGCAAAGTATGCAAATGGATGGACCAATGTCTTGGATGCATAGATGTGGCATTTTTGGACTATAACACCGGGTTTGATGGAAGAAATGTTTGAAAGAAAATATTTGAACCTCTTTGTTTTATTTCATGGATTGCTTGGAACAGTATAATGTAAGGAAATAAGTGATCGTGACGGTTACATCATATAGTTTTGGGTTTCAAAATAATTGACATTGTTTATGTTGGAATAATAAATTCATATAACCCTTGTTGTATGATATTTGAAGATTATTATAGGTTATGATACAAGAAATTATGTGTTTATATTTAGCTACATGTAAATGCATAGTTGGTTTGAATTTTTGGTTGTTGGTTAAGAGGCATACTTGTTTGAATTGGAATGAAATGTGGTTGAGTTATCTAAGGGTTAGAAAATGTCTTTACTTCTACATACAGGGTCAAATTCCCAATACTTTATCTTTTCATCCATCACTCCTTAATTCCCAGAAACATATATCATTTTAAAAATTCATCTTCCTTCCCCTGTTGTATGAAATATGAAAAAAAAATTATTCAGTTTGACATGGATATTTGATAGCAATAATATATTTTGGTCAATTAAAATTATTGTCAAGGGAAGAGTTTGAAAATGATATATTTCAAGATGTTTTTCTTTAATAAAATCTTTTTGATTGAAGTCATATATTTTGGAAAATGGTTGATTCTTCAGGGCCAATCGCCTCCATACTCTCATTTTACATAAATTATTCATTGTTCACTAATAGCATGTTCATTTTAATTCATTTCTTTTCCCCCTGATACACGAACAAATTCAAAGGTTTCTTTGGGCATGGACAGTGAATATGCTAGCAATTAATTAAGATATGATTGAAATGGAATTCATGAGATGATTATTGGTAAACATTGGGATATCGAAGATGTTTAATGATTAATTTCTTGTTATTTTTGAACACGTCACACTCTTTCCTTATCATTTATGTCCAGTTTCCATTAATTATAAAGCCTCTCATATTACCAATTGCATTCTAATTCCCATGTTCTTAAGTAATGATCAATTGTCTGAGGTGGTGAAGCATTTTGAACCAGATATGAAATTTTGTTTTGAAGTTACCTTTCCTTTTTATCCTTGGTTGTATGTTTTCTTGCTTGTTGACCAAGTTATATCTATTTATTAAATTATGTTAATGCAAATGGTATTTGATGTTTCACTTTCTATTGTATATATACGCTAATTTATCCCTATACTTTATAGAAGACCATTTTCAGTAGAGGAAGTCATGGTAGAGGGAACAAAGGCAGAGGAAGAAGGCCAAATGATTTTTGGCAGGAGGAAATCAGAGAATATGATCTTCAATTCAATTTGATGGTAATTCCAAAGAGTTAAATCAACTCTTACAGAAACATTTCCTGAACTTAGATGGAAAACTAAAATTTCAACCTCCTCCTCCACCCAAAGGACCACCTTTGCAACCTCATCCTAGAATCTCTATCATACTAGTGCAGTCACATGTGTCCTCACCACTCGAAGTCCTAGTTAATGATGGTTGGAATAACATTTTAAATCCTTCCCAAGTTCAAGCTCATGGATGTTCCATAGTTTCATTTTCATTACCTCCTCCTCCATCTAAGTGACATGCCTCACACATTGTATTAGAAGTATCTCATTCTCATTAAACTCAACCATTAAAAATAAGTAAGTACCTTTCCCAACAATCTGAATCTTCTAAAGGGAAACAATTGGACAATTCTATTAAGTCTAATCAATTTGAAGCATCCTCACACTCAATCACATCACATTCCCAACATTCTGGACATGAGGATTGGCATATGCCTTTTGAAGATATGCACCCAAAAGCATCATCAATTAAAGGTAAAATTCCCATCAAGGTATATTCACACTGCACAGATTCCTAAGTTGACAGAGTCTAAGGAAAGTGGACAGAGGCGTATTTCCTCACATAAAAATCATTATTTCTGATTTTAGCATGTTATTTATTTTGACTTCACTATTGGAATAAATTCTACTTATTTTGGCCAACATTTTATATTTTGGACAACTTGTTGATTTACTTATTTTGGCCATACAGATGCATATATGCTTGGTATATGAGAGTCACAAGTATGTGTTGGAACATTTGATGCGTGAGATTATTGGGATGTATGTTTATAATGATGTTTTGATGATATTGATGGATATTTATTGATGGAGGAACAAGGGCATACTTTGAAAATTAAACAACAAAGTTAATTAGGGCTCCCCACCTATTAGTTAATATTTGTTATACCCTTATCATTATTTATTAATATTTAATTATGAATTGTCCCTATATAACTAAAAGTTATTTAAATAACTTAACTAAAAGTAGTTGAAACTACTCAAAACTAGTTTTGGAGAATAAAAGGAGAATAGGAGGGAAAAGAAAAAGTGGGGATAGATAGAAGCATAAACTATGATAAGGTTTTCTCTTACTCTAGAGTGAGACTACATTACTACTTCATTCATTTCTAAAACACTTAAAAGATAATAACTTCTTTTTGATAGGAGGGTCTTACTGAAGGTGGAAATAAGAAGGACCAAGAAGCATTGATTGTTGACATGCTTCAGAAGGTTGATCATCTGTTCTAATAGTCTGCAAATTCTTATTGGATTTCTGAATTGGTTTTCAGTACTAATTAGCAATTTTGTGAAGAGTCAAGGAAGTGGCATATTGTAGGTTGTTGATCCAATTATTTTTCAGTCTTGGTTTTACTTATAAGACACCAGCCATCTCTATGTGATGTAACATTCCACCTCTGACTTCTAAGTCTTATTTTGGTCCTTACCCATTGTGGGGTATGATAGAATGTTTTTGGTTGTATCTTAGAACTAAATTAATAAAATAATTAGATGGTTTTGGAGTCTCATTTTGGACTACATGTGTAATCTTTATTTCATATTTCATATTTTGTGACTATTCATTAAATCTGTTATAATTTTATGCCACAAATATTTTCTTTATTTCTTTGTCATAACACAACATAAAAGATAGAATTGGTCTCAAAAACATATTTCTTGAGGATTAATTGATATTTTTTCAAAATTCTATAAGCATAGGGTAATAATCTCACCTATCTTTCTTTAGCCCAATAAGATCCGAAAATGTTGGTATTAGGATAGACATTCATTTTCATTAACAAATATGTTACCCCAAGTTTGTTATCATGAGAAGAATAACATTATATTATCCAAAAATAACAATTGCACACCTATACTTACAATATTTTGTCCAAGAAAGTATATACTATGTGAAAATAATATCTCAATAGTGAAATGTTCTCTCAAATAATCAAATGCATGTGTAAATTACAACAAATTATGACCATAAGAATAGAACATTCATGATATGACAAGTTAGCAATAAAAGGAATGTAAGTGTTGGCTTTAATGTCAAGAAACCATGTATTGTATAAACTGTGTATTAGTATGCATCAATAGTGAACAATTTTAAACTTTCAAATATGTTAAGTTATGTGTGTTGGAAAATAAGCATTGATAACCTAGTATTCAAGAGTTATTATCACTCAAGAGTGGTGTCCTATCACATTTATCAATTTTCATTTGTAAACTAACATTGTTCCAATGAAAACCAAGGATGGAAACATGTGAAATATCTTTTTATGTTTTATCTTGAAATTACAAGCAATACCCATAACTAAATTATGGATTCTATTTGTTTATACATGATTTAGTTCAAATGAGTTTTGAACCATCTGCATGGCTTATTCACTTCATTTCTCTACCTAGTTTTTTTGAACATATTTATTGGCTCAAGATTATGTACTCTAATTTGGAGAATACATTGAATCTCAATGCAACATTATGGTTATTATTTGGATTTGGGGCATATAGAGGGCTTGGTTCTATTGATGAAATGCCAATCACATACCCTCATATATGATATAATTTGATGGAAATGATGCAATCCTTCCAATCTTGAAATTGTGAAAACTATTAACTCTATTGAAGTAAGCATTGTCATTTTCAATTTTCAAAAGAAAGAAATGTATTTTTGGTTGGAAACCAAAAATGTTTAGGGTCAGGCATGGGCATTTAAATTCAACAAAATCCATTGTAATATTTTAAAGGATCCCATGTTTTATTTTCCACTACATATAAGGCATGCCGACTATTTAATAGGAAATTGCCAAATTAGATAGCCACACTTCATAGTACATTGTCATGGACATAAATATAAATCAATGAACAATTTTGTATGCATTGATGCAAACAACCCAGTTTAGCTAGAATAACTTTTATTCTATCTTTTCATAAAGGTGGAAAGTACTATGAATGTAATATATACTATGTACATGGCAATGTGTAAGGTCTCTTTCCATAAAATATTGATGCAGAGTGATTGCTATTAATATTTTGTAGGTTTGATGTTCTCTTTACCATTTTAAAATTTGGATTTATATCGTTGTGTGTGTGATATCTGGAGGTACATGGAAATTTTCTTTATTGATAAATCCAGTCAAAATATATGTTTATTCTTAGTATATCCTTGTGAAAAGGAAATATTATTATGTTCATAACTAATTAGATTGATGCAACAAAACATAAAGACTACCATCAATGTTTCTAGCCATTATTTTAAGAGTGTGGCAGTTTTTTCATTCCCTTACTTAGCTGCTAAGAGTTTCCATAGTTCATAAAGGAACCATTAAAGTCCTCACGATGAGTCTTTTTTATTTGAGAAGGAAAATAAAAGCATTAAGAATTGTGATTTTACTACATTAGTATGTGAATATTGACTGAGAATTTTATATATTTAAGGGAATCCAAGATTAGAACCACATTTCAAATTGATTTTATATAGTCATTACAATGCCACAATAACTATTGCAATAATATTTAGTATTTTTAATTATGGAGTTACTACACTATGGATCTTCGATATGGTCAGGGGAAAAAACCTAAGAGATAATCCATAAATGAAGCTTCTAGGCTTATGGGGCCAAGAATGGCACCTTGAGCCACCAAAAATGAGCTATTGACAACATCCTTTGCCTCTATCTGTTACCCATGATTTTGGTCGTCATGATGATGTATTGATGATGGTGTACTCAGGCTCTTCATAAGAACTTTCTCCTGAGAAAAGTTACTTTCATCTCTTCCCAGAAAACTCATTTTTTAAGAAGGTTCGTAGGCTGCTAGTATATTTGGGTGTGAGAATGCCTGATTCTCGCAGCCTGCCTTAAGCTAGGGTGCGAACTTCTCGCACTGTGTTGAACTATTAGGGTGCGAACTCTTCCTAAATAATGGAAAAAGATGAATTCTCGATGCTTCTAGAAGGGAATATTCTAGAAGGATGGGTTGGCATTCAAATGGTTATCCTAGTACTCGATTCCCTGATATTTTGGGATCATTCTTATCCAAGTAACTAATTCATTCTCTCCTATATATTGAGGGAATTCTCATGGAAAAGGTTAAGCAAGATTCATTGGAGAATTGGTGAAAGAATTGTGTGAAGGACTGAAGCTTGAACAACAGCTTGGAGAATCTAGCAAGTCTATCAAGAGGTTTTGATCTTCTTCATGCAAGGATTGAGCAAGTGTGTGTGTCGAAGCCAAGAGCCATCGAAAGGAAGTTTGCGACATCAAGGCTCAGGTTGTAATCTTTACTTTCCATTAATATGATACAGTGGCATGTCCCTTTCCCATAAAGATATTTCCACTTTATTATGTAATTCCTTGATCATACACATAGGTTGACTTTTGAATAGATTGTGCTATCTTCACTTTGGTTGGTTTGTGTTGTTTTGGTCTTGACTGCACGAGAGCACTGGATCGAAGCGGGAGCAACAAAGACCATAGGAAGCGATAATAAGGTATGTTATTTTTTCTTGCCTCCTAGATAATTCAATGGTCAAAACTTAGGGAAAGAGTCATGTCCTGTCTTGCTTTGTTCTAGATCCAGGTGGATCTAGGGAGATCTGTTAGTGTCCGCACCTACCGATTAATCCAATAACACTATCTAGGTATATAGGTACCATTATCATTTTTTAACACTAGGTATGGGTCTTGGGTCATGCTCAGGGGAAGAAACATGAACGTTAGTACCTAACAAAAGCTTCTAACCATCCAAGTCCAAGAAGGATTATTTTAACAATGACACATGGCCTCTTGAGAGTATCCTTGTCCTATGATTGGGGATGTCAGTGAAACTAAGTGGTTTTTACAAGAATGTATGTGTCTAAGGGACCTAGAAATGATCCAGGGAATAATGAAAATCCTTATGTCCTAAATAAATATTTGAGACATCTAGATCCATGAACATTTCCTCAAAGCACCACACATGACCTCTGGAAGTTATCTCTAGATTATAAGAAAAGATGTTAGTGCCCTCACAAGGTCTTGTGTATTAGTTATTGATGTTAAGGAATTGACATGGTCAAGGGGTAACCCAAGTATTAGTCAAAATAAAAATATTATAGGAATTTAGGGCCAAACGTGATGTCTCAAACCACCAAACCAAACCTCTAAATATTTTAGGAAACTTCTAGGGCTCAAGGGTCATGAATGACACCTCAAAAACAATAGATGACATCTCAAGGGGACCCTTCACCTTCAAGTGGGGATATGGGAATCATTAGTAGAATTTAGGCACTAGGTATGGATATTGCGTACTTGGACATGATCGAGAGAGGAAACCTAGGCCTTGGGTCCTAAAGGAAGATTCTTGGAATATAGTGCCAACAACAACTTGTTGAACTACCAAAAAGAGCCTTCCCAAGGAATCATTGGTCTTCATATGGTGATAGAAACATTATGAGTTTTTGAACAATAAGTATGTGTTTTTGGACCCTATATATGGTGAGGGGAACAAACCTAAGATTTATTCCCTAAAGGAAGCTTCTAGGTTTCTGGAGCTAATATTGACACATTGAACCACCACAAATGACCTTTGGAGGGCATCCTTTGCCTCTAACTAGGTATATAGATACCAGTAGAATATTCTAGCACTAGTTATGGGTCTTGGGGCCTTGGACATGGTTAGGGGATTAAACATGAATCTTAGTCCCTAAAGGAAACTTTTAGCCATCTAGGGGAAATACAGACGCCTAAAAAAACCAAACATGCCCCCCTAAGGGTATCTTGGTCTATGTTTGGGGATGTCAGTGCCACTAGGTTCTTTTGATTAGTAGGAATGTGTCCTAGGGTCTTGGAAAATATACTCATTACACTGGGCACATCAAGGGGTCAAAAGGGGTTATAAGGGGTCACTTCACAAGGACATAATAGTGTTGGAAAATAACTAAGAGGGAAGGGTGAATCAGTTATATATATAAGATTGAAACTTTTCCTGTTCTTTAATGAATCTTTCTAGATTATTATTTAATGTGTTGTTGATAAATTAGAATGCATAGATGTACAATATTTGATCAATCACATAGAATACATAGAGACAATGATTTTCATGAGCAAACCCATAAATGGAGAAAACCTCTTCTTCTTAGGATGTCAATCAAGCTCCAACTTTCATGTACACCAAAGTATTTGAGCACCAAATAAAATATGAGGCTACAACCTCTGATACCAAGCTACAACTTACAGAGAGCACCAAATCTCAGATTTCTCTAGCACCAACTAGATGGAAGCACCGACTCCCAGGTTTCTCTAGCACCAACTATATGAAAGCACCAACTCCCAGTATTCAAGAATTGACTTGAATAAAAGAGGACCAAAGTCATCCCTAGCACCACCGTACCACCCTAATTATAAAACTTTTTTTGTTTAAACCCTTGCAACAATACAAATATTTCAATACTTGTCACTTATTCTTTGTTCTGCAATTCTTCTATGCTTCTTTCTGTTCATACTTGGCTCCACTTGTTGTCTCTTTTGTTCGACTTTTCTTTCACCATTATACTTTGTTCCCCATCTACATTATATGTTCTACGCCTCTTTTGTTCTCCTCATATCCTACACTCGACCTCCTTCTACCCGCATGCATAACTATAAAAAAAAAACCCTCTTTTTTTTGTTCTGCGTATTTTTATCATGCCAAATCCTTTGCAAGATAATACTCACAACTCTTCATTTTCTATGGTGGTTATCTTAAGTCTATTCGTCATCAGTGGTCGTTATCCTGAGATTCTTAGGCTTCTCTGGCAGTGCGACCCTTCTTCTTCTCTGTTACAGTTGAGCGTCTCTGACAGTTACAGGAGGTCTTTTCTGTCAATTATAGGAGGTCCTTGTGAATAATCTCCTTGCGAACTTCACCCATGTGAACTAGCATCGAGTGCAAGTTTCCCCCACGTGACCACTAACTGTGACCACTCACCAACCAAGAAGGCTCTTTGCGACTTTGCACATCGAATATTATATTGCGAGTCACCTCGATTCTCCCATGTGACATCACCAAAAATAAATTATTTTTAAAGTTGGAAACTTCTTAGGAAATTAACTTCCGTTTTTGGAAAATTCAAAATTGGAATTTTTTTGCCATTTATAGAAATTCTGAATTTTGAATTTGGTTAAGTGTAATTAATGATTATGACTGTTGGGAAGAGATCTGATTTGACCCAACTAACTACTTGATTATGACACTTGTATGAAACATAATATTTTATAATTATTGCTGGAGGACAAATGGAACAACCATGTTGAAATCAGTTGATCATGACTCCATGAGTGGGGAACATGTTGGAACTACCTCAGGGCTGATTGCTACAAGTGGAAAATCTAGAATTTGGCCATTGGTAGCCCCTAAAAATCATCGATTTGGAAATATGCAAAAATTCCCAAGAGGGAAAAGACCTAGGCACTTTTGCGTTTGGATATATAGCATATGTGAGGAGGCATGACACTTCCTAGTATGTAGGGGAAAAACTATTGATCTCTTGCTGTTATGAACACTAATTTCTGAGTGTGAGGCAAGGAGAAATTGTTGAGACTAAAAGATTATTATTAAGGAGAAGTTCTGAGTTCACCCTCATGGATTCATGGTCAGGCTAAGGGGAGAGTGGGACAAGTCATTTGGCTATTCTATTCTAAGATTGGGAGGAATGTGGATGTTCCATTTGTCATTTAGTAACTATTCAGATATGTCATTCTACTCTTTTCTCCGGCTGAATATTATATGGTTAATAATTGATAGATTTCACCTGTTTAATTTTGGTTAGGGGTATTGTTATGGATGAAAATCTAGTTGAATGTTGTTGAACTTAATGTCTGATCAAAGGACCTCTAGATTAATTCTGAGTGAATCATCTCTGTTGGATTTGGTTTCTCTGTGAATGTTGTTGTCATTGGGTACACTCGCTGAAAGGATATGTTTGGTTAACGTCTAGAAGAATATTTGTGTAGATTCGATTCCTGGTATAATGAGGTAAAAAATGTAGGATAAATCCTCACCTTGTAATCATATTTACTAAGTAAACTAGCTATAAGCACAATGTGAATGGGATCAGATCGTAGAGATATTTATATGTATGCTTATGTGTCTGTAGGTAAATATACACACAACCATGGTATTAATTGGGATTCTATTCATGTACCTATTAAACCATAATCAAACAAAATCTATGTATGACAGAAATTGCAATCTGTATAGATATATCAAAATATAAACATAATTGTATATATATATATATATTACAGTTGGAAACATAACAGTATGCACTATAATAGAAATAAATATCTATAGACTTATCCCATACAATTTTAGATGCTAATTACATGAGAAACATTGAATACATAATTTCCTATTTTCTTTATGAATTTACCATTAGATCAAGTCTGCACAAAATTCAGTTAATCATAAACATGTTTTTCTATTCTGATATAAGATAATGCAGAAATAAAAGGTTATGTAAGGGAAAAATAATCCAGAGACTTACAAGTTGTGTAAGCATATAACTAAGTCTGTAAATTTCACAGCTATAGGAATAACCCGATTAAGATGGTTCGAATTTATTATATAATATCAAATTTAATTCCGAGAGTAGATGTGGAGAAAATTTTCAATACACGAATACATCTTAATTACCAGATACAGAGTCCTGAATACAAGTATATCCAATATACATAAATAAGGACATTGAAGTGGTAAATATGTCAATAGTGCCATAGTAAGGGATTTGACCCTTAAGTTCCTTTAAGAAGAAGGAATTGTAGAAATGACCAGTAGTGTAGGAGACTAATACTTTTTCTCCCCACAGTAACTGTATACTAGAATTTATTTTATCCCATTCAATAGAACTTGAGATACTACTTTTGTGGAAGAGAACGGTAAACAGGAACCCAAATACCTCTTGCATAAAGAGATGTCCTTGAATCCAAGGATAATGAAGGAATCCAAATCCTGTAGAGAGACCAAGAAGGTTTTATTAATATCAATTAACAAAATAAAATAACTGTAAGAAAAAAAAAACTTATTACACAAATGAACTTTCAAACTACACTTAGCTGATGGATTTCAGAAGTAGATTTTGTCCCTCCTCCTCATATCCATGGAAAGGTCGCCACAGATTGGAAAGGGTAGAGAGGGATAAGATTCGCTTGATGGGTACCTCACAGTTAAACAAAGGACCCATCATTAGATTGTAGTAAACAACATAGAATCTTTCGTTTTCCAGAGAAAGGGTGAATAATCATATGCTAAATAAGGGTAAATAATAAGTATTGTGCATTATTAAAGCGTGACTTATAGGGTCGCCCCTTTTACCACAAAGAAAGGATTCCTAACTAATTTTAATTCGGTTCGGAAACAAAACAAAATGAAGTTCACAGATAGAATCTTGAACACACGGGAGTTCCTTCCCTTGAAACATTTTGTAGAATGATAATAGAATAGGGTTAGACACCCAAGACAGCTGGACCATGGGTGAGGGTAACTCCTCAGCCATCCTCAAGAGATTCGGGGTAAGGGTATACAAGATAAGGCAAAATATTGTAACTACACATGTATATATTCATACACGTTGCATAAAATAATAATAGTTATGTTACACAGAATGTACTCTGTATGACTCATGAAAAGAAATCCAAAGCGTAGGTTTATGAAGATTAATGTCATCATCTATATTTAACTCTCTCAGCTCCAATTCTTACTCTGAGGATTCATTGGGAATGTGAATAGTATATCACCAGTCGAAGTAGCACGTGCCTAATTAGACAAAGAGTACACTCAATGTTTGCGGTAAATAGGGTTACACAGAAGATGCCCTATGTCCTTCTCAGCAAACAAAAACCTGAGCAAGCACCAGAGAGATGCACCATGAGGAACTTGAGGAGATTGAAACATCTACAAGGATATACGATTCCTCTCTACGTAACTGTAACTGTAACTGTAACTAAAGGAAAGACTCAAAGTTTAGGATAAACATAAGGTAAGAGACCTTCCCTATGGTCATGGAGTCCACAATAACTAAGAAAGATAGCCCAAAAGGACTCATGTAATATACAGTCAATAATAAAATCCAAACTATGCATTTTCGAAGCAAATTTAACTTCGAAGGGCTCAGATAAGAACTACCTTCCTTACTCATAAATTTTATTATAATACAGAGGGTTCCCAAAACAATTAACCAAAATTTTTTACCTTGCTTAAAGCAGATTCCAATGGTAGTGGTCTGCCAAACGTTTTCCCACCAGAACGAGTAAACATCATAAGCACTGGGTATACACAGAGAAAGGATTGATAACCAAAGTATCCTTGAACACAGTCGCAGGAACACACAAAGCCAATATAAAAAATGAAACAATAGTCTCTAGGAAACTGTCAACTAGTCTAATGATGATTAATGATGGTCTGTACCTAAGTGTCATGGTTAGGGCAAGGTGGAAAATTTTCAGAGGGGCACATTAAAACACATGATAGTTTCGAGGGAATGCATTCAGAATGCCTTAAATGTTTTGGGTAGAGGCCATTACACCATTATGATCGTATCCAATATAATTCCACCTCATATCCACATAATAATCGTAATGACAGACAGTTTGGACTTTCATTTTAATCCTTAACTTTAGTTTGGTTAGGGTTCCCTTATAGTCATCGAATTGGTTAAGAAAGGAAAAACCTTATGCCATAGTTGGTCTGGATGAGAACGACATTTAGGCATGAGTGATTAATGGGTATAACCAACCCTTAGTTACCGCCTTACAAATCTTAACACTCACACAAAATGGTTGTCACATTGATCGTAATTCATTCACTAAGTATATGTCACCACTTCCGAGGAAATTGTTTTGTCACTTCAAAATTTAAGGATGATCATACGTGCATACCCCATAGTATGCCTTACTTGCATGATCAGGAGTATAATTTATGGTGGCATACCTATATACATAAATAGTTTGGTGAGGTCAGAAGAATATACTATATTATGGCGTCATATATATATAGTTTTGTTGAGGCCAGAAGTATAGTCTATGTGAAGGATAAATATGAACACTTATATAATTGCAAATAGTCTTTTGTTATGAATTCAAATATATGCACCTCCATTGTGGTTAAGTTTAGATAAAGTATTTTAATCACCTTAAAATGTAACAAGGAAGGTCGAAGGTCTGATATGGATTTGACGAGGTAATTCAGTTTAATGTCTTTAAGATTTTTTTTTTTTTTTTATGGAAAATTTAGGGAAACATTACATATGGTATCAGAGAAAAGGTTACAGCACTTGGACTTTGAACAAGGCCACATTATTTAATTAGAACATATTTATGTTTATGTAAAACTAATAAACCTTTATTGTTACAAATAGAAAACCCTATCTATTTTGTGTTAATCATGGTAGCCCGGGATGATGTAGAAATCAGACTTGATGGGAATCCTGAACAAAGACCTCCTAAAGATCCAAGAAAGAATAGTGATGGAAGCTCACCTACTGAAGTTCTAGAAATGATGAGGAATCTCATTGTTGAGCTACAGGTTTTCAAAGAAGACAATGAGAAACTGAAGAAGGCACAACAAGAATAGAAGGAAATAAATGAAGTCTTGCTGCGAAGTATAGTAACAAACAAATCCCCAAAGGATGATAACCAGGAAGAAGAGGTCAGTAAAAGGGCCTCCAAGAATTATGGTCATGAAGTAGAAAGAGGGGATAGCTCATATGAATGTACACCTTCAGTTGAAGACAAAACAAAAACAGATAGAGAAAGGAAATAGGTAGATCACATTTAGGGAGAATTTAAGAAAATCAAAATAGCTACCTTTGATGGGGAATCCAGAACAGGGGAGGAAGCTGAAACATGGTTACTAGACATCAAGAAGTATTTCCAAATATACAACTATTCCAACAATATGAAAGTTAGAATGGCCATCTATAATCTAAAAGAAAAAGACAGCATTTGGTGGCAAGACCTGAAATTGACCAAGGGTCTAAAGGAGAAACATATGGAATGGTCTAAATTTAAGAAACAATACCTATATGAAAATTACTATGAAATAAAAATGAAAGAATTTTGCGAGTTACGACTTGGTCAAATGTCTATGGAAGATCTGATAAATAAATTCCTGGAATTACTAAGGTTCATACCTTATATCCGGGATGATAAAGTGAAAATCCAATGGTTCGTAAGCTGTCTACCATAGTCCTACAAGGACATAATCAAATTTGATAATCTCAAGTCCTTGAGTGAAGTATTCAGGAAAGATCGAATGTGTTACGACCAATACAAACAACGGAAAAAATTTCCCAAAGCTTGGAAGGACAAGAAACAAGACCAAATGAACCAGTGGAAGAGGGGATACTAGCCATCTCCTGATCAGAACGCAACAAAAAGATTTCCAAGGAAATATTTTTACTCAAACAATCCAAATATGCAAGGCGGTGGTAAACCTATAAATTTGGGAACAAATAAGTTTGGGGACAACCCCCACAAACCATTAAAGTGATGGGAATGTGGAGAACCTCATCTAAGGAGGAACTATCCACGTTTAAATTCAACAGCCAGAACTGTTGTTGATGTAGGAGCCTCGCTCCAAGCTAGCAACCAACCAACCAGCCAACATAGCGCATATTCAATGAAGAAGGAGAGGCGCAACCCTCTGGTTTCAAATTTTGAATTTGAAATTTGTATTAAATGTTTGTAAGGATGGTAGAGCCAAAGCCATGCCTTTGAGAAGGCGTTAGTTAGGAGTAGCCTTAAATGTTTGTAACACTGAATCTAGCTCCAATTTGGACTAGACAACCCATTCAATGTAAATTTAATGTAATTGAATGAGAGTAGGTGAGATGGAGGGAAGAGCTCGAAGAGCCCCCTCATGTAAAATATCCTTTGTATGTAGGATAAGTTAGAAGTAGTTGGGTAAGCCGATTAGAGTCAAGAGATAGGAGAGCTCTGCGAGAGTTAGAGTGGAGGAGAGAAGGAGACGAAACTCTATTGCAGTCCGATCTCAGATTGTAAACAGGCATTCATATTAATACAAAGAGCATTTTTTCCCGCATTTGAGTCTTTGTGCGTTTATGCATTTCATGAATATTATGTCTGTGTACTCATATATGTTGTAGATGTATGTTAAGCTCCATCTGAAGGAGATAGATAGATTTCCCTATCTATTTGGAGTTCTTTGATTCCAGGTCTGGGTTCTTTGTGGCTTCATGCAAGGAGTGCATGACAGAACACTGCGGGTTCTACAAGCTAGTGCAACGAGTGCACTTCTGAATTCTGTAGATTCAGGCAAGGACGTGCCAGGAAGGCGCACTAGAGGAAGTCATTGAATCAAGGAGAAGCCTCAAGGTTGTTGAATACCTTGGAGGTGAGACTGTGCAGAGGAGGGCACAGGACAGACATAATTTCTGAGAATTCTATGAAAGCTCTTCTAGGTGGGAATCGAGTGAATGCACTAGATGCATTAGGGAGAGAACTCTGCTTCAAGTTCATTGGGAAGACAGAGTCACTAAGGATTCTGTAGAAGCTCTGCCATGAGGGAATTGAGCAAGTGCAAGAGTGAACAGAGGGAAAGGATAAAGGCCTGTGCAAGGAATGCACCAGGCCAACACCTGAGTAAAGTGTTGACAGACAGACAATCGTTTGAACGCTCGTCAGGAAGCAAGAGTGGGACCGAGAGAGGACTTATTCTAAAGTCCTGAAGCTCATGACAGATAGCACCTTTGTGTGCAGAGACTTTGTAAGGAGTGGAGCGGTTGAGAAACCTTTGAGGTTTCAGAATCGACAAAGCTCAGGAGGGACAACGTCTTTAAGAACGCAGATAGGAGCCAAAGATACAGATTTTGTAGAGGAAACAAAGGCCGATACCTTTGATAATTGGAAAATTTTCCAAGGAAAATGAAGAAGGCGTAAGCTCAGGAAGGAGCTATAGGTTCTGTCAGATCTGGGCACATGGAATGATAGCCATTAGATATAGGGGAAGTTGCACGAGGTTTAACCCTTACACATTCAAGGAAGAGGAGTCGCTAGATCATTTCATCATTTTGGGGTACGACATTTCAGGAATCCCGATGACAAGAGACTGGGGCACTTCACAGTGAAAACCCTGAAGTCATGAAACGCGACTTGCCTTTGGAGCAGAACATCATCATTTCGGCTATTCGGAGTTCGGAAGGTAGAGGAGGTAGAGATTTTGGTACCGAGAGTTTCAAACTCTCGGTATGCAAAACAGTGAAGATCAGGACCGTCCATTTGAGAGGACACGTGGAAGAGATCTGAACCCATCAGGGTTTCAGATACTGAGAAGTTGAAGGAGCAAGGTTTGTTCACAGAGGATTCACGAAATTGCAAATCCTGAAGTCTCGAAAAGTGCACACGGATAAGGTTTCAGGGAAATCCCCGAAAGGCCATTTCAGTATTTCGGCTACCTAAAGATGCAGGGGTTAGATTTCGAAACTCTTGACCCACAAGATCTCAAAAAGATCTGAGCCATTGGATCAGGGAGGCTCACAACCGTTGATCTTACTCAGGAGAAGGAGGACCATAGTTTTGGGATTTTGGTACTTCGGTATTTGGGATACCGAAAGTACGAGAGGACAAGGAATTGTTGCGCTAGGATTCTCTAAGTTCCGAAATGCGAATTCCTGAAAGCACAGGAGGAGTATTGCCGGGTCATGAGATAGGATCAGATTTCGATATACCGGGGTTCAGTATTTAGGGAATCCTGAAGACAAGGTATCGGATCATTTCAGCATTGGAAACCCCAAAGTTACAAAAGAAGGACTGTGATCACGTAGGACATAGTTAGAAAGACCAGGATTTCTGTATTTCACATTTCAGTATTCGGGATATTGAAGGGCTAGAACTCTCAACATCTGGGTTCACAAAATCACGAAACCTGAAAAATCCTTTTTCGGCAAAGGGTCACGGTCATATCTGGGAGGCCGTGTGGAAGGTCAATGTTGGTGGCCACGTGGAGGTGAAAGCTCACGCCCGATGCATGTTTTTGCAGGTGGGGTTTTCAAGGAAGGACTTGTGGATTGAATGTTGAGGTTCTGATATGGATCCGAAAGAGTCGCTTCGGCTCAGGGAAGATTTGAAATGATTCTGTGAGAGGATCTCGGCCCGAGGGTCGGGGGTCTGCATCAAGTGGTATCAGAGCCACTTTTTGTTTGTATACTGTGGGTAGACGGAGGCAGAGAAGGAGAAGAAAAACACTCTGATACACATCAAGTGGTAACAGAGCTTGACTTTGTTTGTATATTGCAGGCAGAGGAAGCGAGAGGAGAAATAGTACTTTGATACACATCAGTTTGGTATCATAGGAAGTTAGAGTATTGAGACTCTGTGGTGATTGTTTGTAGGTACGCAGCAGTCAAGAAGATAGTCAAAAGGACTGTAGGGGATGCTAGAAGCACTCAGGGTTGCAGAGTGACAGCAATAGATTTTCCAGGAGGGAAAATTGAAGGCAAGAATATGGCTACTGAAGGCCATGCATGCGATGGAAGGAAGATCCATCAGTAGTAGAGAAAGGCTGAGATGGATAAAGATCTCACTGAGATCAGAGCGAGGATGGAGGAACTTGCACTGCAGATGCAACAGGATGCAATATCACATTGGGTGTATGAATGGCCCATGAAGAGGAAAGTAAAATGACGAGTCAAGGAATTGGTGGCCAAAAGAAAAAAGAGGTTGTTAAAGAGATGGTTGAGGTATGCTGAAAGCCTCAGGGATGATGAAGAAGAGATGGTTCATGTGTGTGAACTAGAGGCTGGGAGAAATCTCAGTGATGTTGAGGATGAACTAAGGTCACAAAATGATCTCAAGGATTGCCAAGAGGGTAGAACATAAATTTCCAATTGCCAGGTGGGCAATGAGATGAGATCGTTGCGGGATCTCATAGATTGTCAGGAGGACAACAGGGGAATTTCATGTTTCCAAGAGGGAAATAAGGTGAGATCACTACGGGGTCTCATGGACTGCCAAGAGGGCATGACTGGAAATTCAAATTTCTAGGTGGGCAATAAGATGAGATCTGAGGATCTCATAGACTGCCAAGGGGGCAGCAGAGAAATCCCATATTTCCAGGAGGGCAAGGGAGAGCAGATGATCTTGGAGTTGAGTTCAGATCATCCAGAGGAGCTGACAGAGGAAAAATATCATAAGGACATTTTGATCATTGGGGGAATTCAGATATTCCTACCATTGAGCCCAGTTGAGGCAAGAGTCTATGTTGCAGATGCAACAACATAGGAAAGACAGCCAGCTGTGACTGTCGAAGAAATGGAGCAGACATTGGAGGCTGCCCAAGCAGAGGAAGATGATCATTTCAAGGAGTGGCTCAACATTTTCAGCCAGGAAGCTGAGAAGACTACAGCATTGGAGCTTGCAGTAGAAAAAGAAGAAGAGGCAGACAACATGAGCTTTGCTGATCTATGAAAGCAGATTGAAACCCTGGAGATAAGGGTGATAGTGCAGACAATGCACATCCAACAAGTCAAGTTGGAAGTAGATGCAGGAGGAGCATACTAGCCCAAGGAACAACTGGGAGAGGTTCGACTTGAGCCAACACAAAGAGAGATGGCAGCAACAGCACTGTCATAGGGAGAAGCTCAGTAATGAGATTGCAGAATTGGAATCTTCCATAGAGTGGCAAGTTAAGGCCATGAGGGATGGAGAAGATGGCATGGGAGATCAAAATGATCTACCCATTTGGAGAGAAGAAATGCAGCCGAGTAGACTACAAAGATAGAACCAACTAGGACAAAATTTGGGCGAGTTGATTGAGCAGGTCAGGAGGCTGATGTTGAAGTCAACACAAGATACTTCCAGTAGAGAAAGGATGAGCAGAAGAGGGTCTTCCATAGTAGCAGAACAATAGCAACAACAACAAAGAAGTGGAGCAGATGAACAACTTCAAAGAGCTATTTAGGATCCAAGAGGATTTCGACAGCCATGCTGGGAAGCTCATGAGAAGGAGCTCATGATTTTTTCACAGCAGAGGAGTATGATGCAGGAGCATCGATCCAAGCCAGCAGCCAGCCAGCCAGCCATCACAATGCGCATTCAAGGAAGAAGGAGAGGCGCAACCCTCTCATTTGAAATTTTGAATTTGAAATTTGTATTAAATGTTTGTAAGGCTGGTAGAGCCAAAGCCATGAATTTGAGCAGGCGTTAGTTAGGAGTAGCCTTAAATGTTTGTAAGGATGAATCTAGCTCCGATCTGGACTAGACAACCCATTCAATGTAAAGTTAATGTAATTGAATGAGAGTAGGTGAGATGGAGGGAAGAGCTCGAAGAGCCCCCTCATGTAAAAGATCATTTGTATGTAGGACTAGTTAGAAGTAGTTGGGTAAGTCGAGTAGAGTTGAGAGATAGGAGAGCTCCGTGAGAGTTAGAGTGGAAGAGAGAAGGAGTCGAGACTCTTTTGGAGCCCGATCTCACATTGTAAATAGGCATTCATATTAATACAAAGAACAATTTTTCCTGCATTTGAGTCTTTGTGTGTTTATGCATTTCATGAATATTATGTGTGTGTACTCATATATTCTATAGATGTATGTTAAGTTCCATCTGCTGAAGATAGATAGATTTCCTTATCTGTTCAGAGTTCTTTGATTCTAGGTTTGGGTTCTTTGTGGCTTCATGCAAGGAGGGCATGACAGAACACTGCAGGTTCTACAAGCCAGTGAAACGAGTGCACTTCTGAATTCTATGGATTTAGGCAAGGATGTGCCAGGAAGGAACACCAGAGGAAGTCACTAACTCAGGGAGAAGCCTCAAAGTTGTTGAATACCTTGGAGGTGAGACTGTGCAGAGGAGGGCACAGGATAGACATAATTTCTGAGAATTCTATGAAATCTCTGTCAGGTGGGCATCGAGTGAATGCACTGGATTCATTAGGGAGAGAACTATGTTTCACGTTCATTGAGAAGACAAAGTCACTGATGATTCTGCAGAAGCTCTACCATGAGGGCATTGAGCAAGTGCAAGAGTGCATAGAGGGAAAGGATAAACACTTGTGCAAGGAATGCACCAGGCCAACACCTGAGTAAAGTGTTGACAGAGAGACAGTCACCTGAAGGCTCGTCAGGAAGCAGGAGTGGGAGCGAGAGAGGACTTATTCTAAAGTCCTGAAGCTTAGGACAGATAGCACCTTTGTGTGCAGAGACTCTGTAAGGAGTGTAGAGGTCGAGAAACCTTTGAGGTTTCAGAATTGACAAAGCTTAGGAGGGACAACATCTTTAAGAACGCAGACGGGAGCCAAAGATACAGATTTCACAGAGGAAACAAAGGCCAAGACCTTTGATAATTGGAAAATCTTCCAAGGAAAATGAAGAAGGTGTAAGCTCAGGAAGAAGCTACAACTGTCATCAGATCTAGGTGCATAGACCGATAGCCATCGGATCCAGGGGAAGTTGTATGAGGTTTAACCCTTGCACATTCAAGGAAGAGGAGCCGCTAGATCATTTCGTCATTTCAGGGTTCGGCATTTCGGTAATCCCGATGATAAGAGACTGGGGCACTTCACAGTGAAAACCCTGAAGTCGTGAAATGAAACTTTCCTTTGGAGCAGAACTTTGGCATTTCGGCTATTTAGAGTTTGGAAGGTAGAGGAGGCAGAGATTTTGGTACCGAGAGTTTCAAACTCCCGGTACGCGAAACAGTGAAGATCGGGACCATCCATTTTAGAGGACACGTGGTAGAGATCCGAACCCATCGGGGTTTTGGATACCGGGAAGTTGAAGGATCAAGGTTTTTTCGCGGAGGATTCACGAAATTATGAATCCCAAAGTCTTGGAAAGTGAAAATAGATAAGGTTTCGAGGAAATCCCTAAAAGGCCATTTTGGTATTTCAGCTACTGGAAGATAGCAGGGGTGAGAGTTCAGAACTCTTGACCTATGATATCCCGAAAGGATCTGAGCCGTTGGATCAGGGAGGCTCACAACCATTGATCTTTCTCAGGAGAAGGAGGACCAGAGTTTCGAGATTTCGGTACTTCGGTATTTCGGATACCAGAAGTACGAGAGGACAAGAAATTGTTGTGTCGAGATTCGTGAAGTTTCAAAACGCGAATTTCTGAAAGCATAGGAGGAGTATTGCTGGGTCACGAGACAAGATCAGATTTCGACATACCGAGGTTTGGCATTTCGGGAATCCTGAAGACAAGGTATCAGAGAATTTTGGCATTGGAAACCCCAAAGTTCTGAAAGAAGGACTATGATCACAGAGGACACAGTTAGAAAGATCGGGATTTTGGTATTTCACATTTTGATATTCAGGAGATCGAAGGGATAGAACGCTCGACATTTGGGTTCGCGAAATTGCGAAACTCGAAAAATACTTTTTCGGCAAAGGGTCGCGGTGATATCTGGGAGGTTGTGTGGAAGGTCATTGTTGGTGGCCATGTGGAGGTGAAAGATCATGCCCGATGCATTTTTGTGCAGGTGGGGTTTTCAAGGAAGGAACTGTGGATCGAATGTTGAGGTTCCGATAGGGATCTGAAAGAGCCGCTTCAGCTCAGGGAAGATTTGAAATGATCCTATGAGTGGATCTCGGCCCGAGGGTTGCTGGTCTGCATCAATTGTTCACAATTTGCAGGAATCATCGACAGTGGGAGATGTGGGCAGAAGCTTGCATCGGATAAATGCAGTCATGGATAGGCCGAACACCAGTCCTCTGTGGTGTAAATTGAAGGTAAAATTAATAACACTTGAATTTCTGTTTTAATTGATCCTGGAGCTACGTTAAGTTAATAAGTTATATCACTCCTGGTAAAGTTGATTCAAATAAACTTAAGAAAACAAGACACCCAAAATATTGGTTGGTACAATTAGAAACAAGGACAAAAGGAAAAGTTGTCGACATTATTTCTGATTATGAGTTTAGTTTAGGTGGTCAAAACATAAAGAAAAATCTGAACGTTCTACCGCTAGGATATTATGATGTAATTATCAGAATGGATTGGTTAGAAGGGCATAAAGCAGTTCTAGATTGTTATGAAAAAACACTTAAGTATAAATACGAAAATGACACTACTAGGATAGTTCAAGGTATACAAAAACCAGTATCAGTCAGATAGATTTCAGCAATGCAATTCAAGAAATGCATAAGGAAGGGTTGTCAAGTCTATGCCATCCAAGTAACAAACCTGTTAAAAAAATAATATAAACCCAACTTGGAGGATTTTGTCATATTACATGATTTTAGAGATGTGTTTGTGGATTAAATACCTGAACTACCCCCATGGAGGGAGATAGAATTTTCTACCGACCTTCTACCTGGTTCAGCCCCTATCTCTAAAGCACCTTACCGAATGAGTTTGTCAGAATTGACAGAACTAAAAATTCAACTACAGGAATTATTGGATAAAGAGTATATCAGACCGAGTGTTCACCATGGGGAGCACCAATCCTCTTTGTGAAAAATAAAGATGACACTCTAAGATTATGTATCTATTATTGAAAATTAAACAAAATGACTATTAAGAACAAGTACCCCTTACCTAGGATAAATGATCTGTTCGATCAAGTAGGTGGTCGGGAAAATATCTTTTTGAAATTGGATTTATGATCTAGTTATCACCAAGTTAGGATAAAAGATGAGGACATAAGAAAAATATCTTTTCGAACAAGATATGAACATTATGAATTTGTAGTTATACCTTTCGGACTCACTAACGCACCAGCCATGTTTATCTGTTTAATGAATAGTATTTTCAGTCAGTACTTGGACAAGTTTGTATTGGTATTTATTGACAATATTCTGGTCTATTCTAAAATAGAAGAAGAACACGAAGAGCACTTAAGAATAGTTCTACAAACTTTAAGGAATCACCAATTGTATGCTAAATTCAATAAGTGTGATTTTTATCAGAAGAAAATACAATACCTAGGACACGTAATATCTGTAGAAGGCATCGGAGTTGATCCTGAGAAAGTAAGAGCCATCATGGAATGACCGATGTGTAAGGACGTAGCAGACATCCGATCATTCATGGGAATCACCGGATATTATCACATATTTATAGAGGGATTTTCCAAAATTACTTACCCTATCACATCACTATAAGAGAAAGGAACCAAGATTAACTGGTCACAAAAATGTCAAGACAATTTTAATAAGTTAAAGGAATTGTTAACAACCACACCTATTTTAAAGGTAGAAGATCTAGACAAAGACTTCACTGTCTATGTAGATGCGAGTAAAGAAGGACTAGGTGGTGTCATAACCCAAGAAGGGCATGTTATTTTCTATGAGTCCCAAAAACTAAAGCAACACGAGAGAAACTACGTCACTCGTGAATTAGAATTAGAAGCAGTAATACACGCCTTAAAAATGTTGCGACACTACATAATGGGTAGAAATGTTTTGTTATTGACTGACAACAGCGGTGTGAAATTTATGTTTAGTAAGACAAGTCTTAATGCAAGGAAAGCAAGGTGGCTAGCCTTCTTGAGCGAATTCGACTTTGAGGTAAGACATATCAAGGGTAAGGAAAACAAACTAGTTGATGATTTAAGCAGAAGAGTTCATGGGTTATTTGAAATAAATGTTAGCATGGCATAGCTAGATCTTGAATAGAGGATAAAGATTGCAGGTAATAACGATGAGAAGTACACTCAAACAGTGACATAATTATAGGACACTAAATGGAATTCAAACAAATCAGATCTGAGTATTGATAAAAATGGTCTACTACGATTTAAAAATAGAATATACATACCAGATTCGACAAAATTAAAGTTAACAATTCTGGATGAAGTGCATAAGAAGCCATACTCTAGTCATCCAGGATACCAGAAAACGATAACAACACATAGAAAATTATTTCATTGGCCTAATATGAAGGGCGAAACAACAAAATACTTAGCTAAGTGTCAATATTGTCAGCAGGTAAAAGCCGAACACCAACATCTAGCTGGCCTATTACAACCCTTACCAGTACCAGAATGGAAATGGGAGACTATATTGTTGGACTTTATTACATGTTTTCCTAAAACTCAGAAACAAAATGATTCTATTATGGTGGTAATCAATAAAATTAGTAATTCTGCACACTTTATTCCTGTAAAGTCTACTTTTAAAGCTATTAACATCGTTGAAATATTCATGAAAGAAATTTTTAGACTGTATGGTATTCCTAAATGGTGATTTCGGATAGACACGTAAAATTTACATATGATTTTTGGAAAGAATTGTTTGCAGGGATAAATACTAATTTGAATTTCAACATGAGTTATCATCCACAAATAGACTGACTGACTGAATGAAAAAACCAAATCGTAGAAGATATGATCCGCATTCACGTAAGAACAAAACCAAGCAAGTGGTAAGACTACCTGCACTTGGTAGAATTTGCATATCACAATGGGTACCAAACTTCGGCTAAATTGAGTCCCTTCGAGGTATTGTACGACATAAAGTGTACAACTTCAATTAGTTGGGATAACCTAGTTGACAGACTCATGCTTGGACCTGAGATGCTCCAAGAAATGGAGAGTACGATAAGAAAGGTACAACAGAACTTAAAAGAGGCACAAGACAGATAGAAAAGTTATGCGGACTAGAAAAGAAGACACTTGGAGCTTCAAGTGGGAGACCATGTTTACTTAAATGTCAAAGCCCAAAAGAGTTCACTAAAGCTAGGGAATTGTGCCAAGTTGGCACCTAGGTTTTGTGGGCCCTTCGAGATACTAGCTCGAATTGGACCCATAGCATACCAACTTGCACTTCTAGCCAATCTAAAAATTCATAATGTATTTCACGTTTCTTTGTTAAAGAATTATGTTCTTGACCCTACTCATATGATCAATTGGAACTTGGTGCAGGTGTAACCAGAAGGCGAGTTCCATGCAGAACCTCTACTCATTCTGGATAGGAGAGAAATAGCACTTCAAAACAGAGTCGTCGCTCAGGTAAAGGTGTAATGGAAGAACTTTAGCCCCGAGGAGGCCACTTGGGAGTTGGAGAGAGATTTGTAGAAATCTCATCCAACCCTGTTCCAAGAAAGGAACAAACACTTAGGACAGTGTTTTATATAAGGGGGAAAGGATGTGACATCCCCAAAAATAAATTATTTTTAAAGTTGGAAACTTCTTAGGAAATTAACTTTCGTTTTTGGCAAATTTGAAATTGGAAAATGTTTTCCATTTATGGAAATTTCAAATTTTGAATTTGGTTAAGTGTAATTAATGATTATGACTGTTGGGAAGAGATATGATTTGACCCAACTAACTACTTCATTATGACACTTGTATGAAACAAAATATTTTATAATTATTACTGGAGGACAAATGGAACAACCATGTTTAAATCAGCTGACCATGAATCCATGAGTGGGGAACATGTTGGAACTACCTAAGGGCTGATTGTTACAAGTGGAAAATCCAGAATTTGGCCATTAGCAGCCCCTGAAAATAAGGGATTTGGAAATATGCAAAAATTCCCAAGAGGGAAAAGACCTAGGCACTTTTGCTTTTGGATATATAGCATATGTGAGGAGGCAGAAGGTTGCCTAGTATGCAGGGGAAAAATATTGATCTCTTGTTGTTATGAACACTAATTTCTGAGTGTGAGGCAAGGAGAAGTTGTTGAGACTAAAATATTATTTCCGGGGAGAAGTTTGAGTTCTCCCTCATGGATTCATGGTCAGGCTAGGGGGAGAACGGGACAAGTGATTTGGTTGTTCTGTTCTAAGGTTGGGATGAACGTGGATATTCCATTTGTCATTCGGTAACTGTTCAGAGATGTCATTATACTATTTTCTCTGGCTGAATGTTATATGGTTAATAACTGATAGATTGCACCTGTTTAATTCTGGTTAGGGGTATTTCTATGGATGAAAATCTGGTTGAATGTTGTTGAACTTAATGTTTGATCAAAGGACCTCTAGATTAATTCTGAGAGAATCATCTCTGTTGGATTTGGTTTCTAGGTGAATGTTGTTTTCATTGGGTACATTAGCTGAAAGGATATGTTTGGTTAACGTCTAGAAGAATAGCTCTGTAGATTTGATTCTTGGTATAATGAGGCAAAAACTGTAGGATAAATTCTCACCTTGTAATCGTATTTACTAAGTAAACTAGCTATAGGCGCAATGTGAATGGGATCAGATCGTAGAGATATTTATATTATGCTTATGCACCTGTAGGCAACTATACACAGAGCCATGGTATTATTTGGGGTTCTATTCATGTACCTATTACAGTACCTATGTATGTATATATATTACAGTTGGAAACAAAGCAATATGC
>ML791231.1:503693-535933 GCA_009831015.1 Picea engelmannii
TATTGTAGTAAATTGTTCCTCTCTTGAACCCTTTCTCTTGAATATACTTATCCAATCTGTAATACCAGGCACAAGGAGCTTGTTTCAACCCATATAAGGCTTTCTTTAGCTTGCAGACAAAGAGAGGGTTATTTGACAGTTGGAAACCCTCTGGTTGTTCCATATAGATTTCTTCTTTTAGATCTCCATTTAGAAAATTTGTCTTGACATCAATTTGATAGAATTTAAACTTCTTATGACAAACATAAGAAAGAAACATTCTAATAGCTTATAATCTTGCTACAGGCACAAATGTTTCATAAAAATCCAGTCCTTCTATTTGAGGATACCCTTTGTAGACCAATCTAGCCTTATTTCTTACAATATTTCCTTTCTCATTCATCTTATTTTTGTAGACCCATTTGGATCCTATGACATTTTTATTTCCTGGCCTAGGAACAAGTTCCCAAGTATCATTCTTTTCAATCTGATCTGGTTCCTCATTCATTGATTTTAACTAATTTACATCTTTACTGGCTTCATTAAAGTTATTGGGTTCCACCATGGATATGAAGGCTATATGTGATTTCTTGGTGTCTTTGATTATCCTTCTCCTAGTTTGTACACCTTTGTCTTTCTTACCAATTATCTGACTTGCAGGATTATTCTTTTGAATAATTCTGGAGGAAGGATTTGATGTTGATTGTTGTCTTGACTCTTCTTGTCTGGGTGTCTCTTCTCCACCTGATTCACATATTCTTGTGACTCTAATATTTTTTGTTCTTCATTTTCATTATTCTCATCATCTTCTTCATCTGAATTGGTGCTTATTCTCTGTTGATCTTTTACATGAGCTGCTTCATCAATTCGAACATCAATACACTCTACTAATTATGAATTATTTTGTTAAAGCATTTGTATATTTTACTATTCATTGCATATCCTAAGAAGATACCTTCATCATCTCTACCATCAAATTTTCCTAGATGATCATCATTGTTTTTGATGTAGCATTTACTTACAAATAATTTGAAGTCCTTGATTGATGCAGGTTGACCAAACCAAAACTCATATGGAGTTTTATCACTGTTCAACCTTAGATGCACTTTGTTTAGAATATGAATAGCCGTGTGAAAATCCTCCACCCAGAAGGTTTTTGAAATGTCCCTTTCACTCATCATACTAGCATGGATGATTTTAGGGGCTAAATTTCACTCATGGGCTAATTTTCAATGGTTTTTCCAAAAACGAGATTCGCTATTTTAAAAATGATTCGCCCAAATTCTATAGGATAAAATTATTTTACCTTAAAAATCGCCAAAATTTTATAAAAACTATATAAAATCCTTAGAAATTTGACAAATTTTACAAAAAAATCACCAAACATTTATAGTTGGCATATGAAGGATAAGTAAGATTCGCCAAGGTTTCTACATTTTAAAATAAATTTCCATCCTTAAAATCATCCCTGTATCATAGCCCTTGCCATCTGCTAAACTGATCTATTTTGGCGTTCTACAACTCCATTTTGTTGAGGTGTACCTGGAATAGTATATTCTCTTTTAATTCCATGTCTGTCACAAAATTCTTTGAAATCTCTTGACATAAATTATCCTCCCCTATCTGAGTGAATTTATTTTAACTTCCTTCCTGTTTGATTCTCAGCTAACGCATTAAACATTTTGAACTTATCAAACACATCATATTTTTCTCTCAGAAAGGTAACCCACTTAAGTCTGGAGAAGTCATCAATGACCAACATAAAGTAACGTTCTCCTCCAGTTCCTTCCTTTCGCGCTGGTCCACACAAATCCATATGAATAATTTAAAGTGATTTCTCTTAAGATGTGGAACTCTTCGATTTGAATTGAGCACAAGTCAGCTTCCCCATTTGACAGGATTCACTTATAGAGTTATGAGGCTTAGATATTCTTGGAATATCTTTCACAACACCTTCATTATTCATCTTGACAATATGATCAAAATTCAAGTGTCCAATCCTTTTGTGCCATAACCAACTTTCATCAAATTTTCTTAAATTACATTCCTCCTTATCTTCATTCAGAACATAGACACTGTTTTTAGTTCTAACCCCTTTTGAAATCAACTCTCTTGTGTTCACTGTTTTTATTTTATAATCTTTGGTAGTGAAAGTGACTTCACATCCTTTGTCACACACCTGACTGACACTAAGAAGATTATGCTTTAATCCATCAACAAATAATACATCTTGAGCTTTGCCTCTTCCATTACTTAAGCTTACTAGACCTTTACCTCTGATCTTACCTAGAGCATCATTTCCAAAAGTCGCATTTCCTGATTTACTTTCTTTGAGTGATAGGAACTTACTTTTTTCACCTGTCATATGCCTGGATCATCTGCTGTCAATATACCAATGGTTCTTTTGTCTTTGATATGACAACACTAATCCACACTTGTCATCTTCTTTCTTCTTCCAAACCTTTACGTTTTCATCTCTGTGATTTGAATCTGGCTTATAGTTATTTAAGAGATAGTCTGCATCTTTATGTCCATAATTATGGTAGATGTAGCATTATGGTTCATTGAATAAGGATCATAGTAATTGTTATGCTTAATCTATGTATTTTTCCCTTCTATCACATGATTTGCAGTCTGTGGTTGTTTGTTACTTGGATGTATCATTATTTGTTGTGGCATATATTTATTCCTTGGGTGTCTTGATTTATCATGTCTAAATATTAAAGAACAATTTATAGCTTTGTGGTGAAAATTAGAACAGTAAAAAAATATCCATAGAAAAAATATTTGTACCTGGAAAATGGTTGTCTTCTTTGAGCAGGTCGATTTCTTCCATGGTGATGATTTCCTTTAGAAGAGGGTGTATTATTTCATTGTTCTACAGATTCAGTTCTGGTACCTTTTTCTTCACTCCTCCTTGGCGGATGATTATCTTCCTTTGTTTCTGTAGGTTTGTTGTTGTTAATGGTTGCAGATTTGACAAACTTGATGGATTCTTTGTTTCTTGGCTGACCACTACTTGATCCCTCTTCATAACCCAAACCAGTTTTCAACTTTGGTTTCCTTTGATGATTCAGAATGGTGGCTAATCCTTCTAAGGCTTTAATACTTGTCAGATTCTGATGATATAAGGCCTAAAATTTCTCTAGATCTTTTCTGACAGACACTACTTAAGCTTCCAATTTTTCACCTTTTGTTTTGTCTTCCTTCAATTGTTGTTTGAGTATGTCTTCAATATTATTATATTCTTCTAACTTAACTTTCAATGGAGAAATTTGTTCATATGGTTCATTGCATGTTTTCTCATACCAGAGTAGCAACTGTTTTTGTTTTATTTTGTTTTCTCTGAGTCTATCAATCTCTTCCATGGCACTGACAAGTTCTCCTTCAAAATCTACTATTGTTTCACAATCAACGAGCTCACTTCCTATATCTTCAGTGTTTATATCTTCTAAATCTATAAAACATTGAAGAATCACTAGAAGAGTCACTATTTCATCATCTGAAGAATCGTCATCATTGTTTACACAAAGGCTTTTCTTCTTAAAATTATTCTCTTTATAGACCTTCTTGTGTTTGTGCTTCTCTTCATCGTCATATTTCTAATCCTTTATTTTGTGAGGACACTTAGGTTCAAAATGACCTATCTTACCATAGTTGAAACATTTGAAGGGCATTTTACCTTTGTATTTTTCTGATCCTTTTGTTAGTCTTCTCACAAAATTTGCTTCAATCTCATCTATATCGGAGTCTGTGTTTTTCTCTGCTTTAAAGGATGCCTCTCTTGTAGTGGATTTACCTTTGGTGATTCTCATTTCATAAGAAGTTAGGGTTCCAAGAAGTTGATCCAGTGTCAACGTTTTGAGATCAATTATTTCTTCTATAGAAGAGACCTATGAGTTAAATCTATCAAGAAGAGATCTTAATATTTTCTGGACTAGAAAATATTCATCTATCATTTCACCTAGAACTTTCATAGTGTTGACAATTTATTCTATACATAAGAAGTACTTATTCATATATTCGTCTTCATCCATCTTTAACTTCTCAAATTTCAATCTATGAGTCTGACGTTTTTCTTCTTTCACCTTTTCATTACCTTCATAACTACTTATCAACTTGTCCCACATAAATTTTGTTGAATCACAGTGCATGAATTTGACAAATTCGGCTTCTACAAGTCCACTGAGGATGTCATTCATTTATTTTTCATTAAAGCTAAACTCCATCGTGTCATCTTTTGAGGCCAAGACTACATGCTTCACATATCCAGTTTCAATGACATTCCAAACATCAACACCCAAAGAAATTAAATATGTTCTCATCCTTATTTTCTAGAAGGAAAACTTTGTTCCATCAAATAGAGGGGCTCTATTATTTGAACTTCCTTCATGACTAGTCATGTTCAAGATTATAGATCTACCTTTGATCAAAGGCACCGGCTCTGATACCAATTATTGGAAAAATAACTGAGAGGGGGGGGGGGTGAATCAATTATATATATAAGTTTGAAAATTTTCATGTTCTTTACTGAATCTTTCTAGATTGCTATTTAATGTGTTGTTGATAACTTAACATGAATATATATACAACATTTGATCAATCACACAGAATACACAGAGACACTGATTTTCATGAGGAAACCCATAAAGGGAGAAAATTGCTTCTTCTTAGGACGCCAGTCAAGATCCAAATTTCATGTACACCACAGTATTTGAGAACCAACTCAAATATGAGGCTAAAACCTCTAATAGAAAGCTACAACTTCAAGAGAGAACCAACTCTCAGATTTCTCTAGAACCAATTAGATGGAAGCACCGACTACCAGGTTTCTCTAGCACAAACTAGATGGAAGTACCAAATCCTAGTATTCAAGCACTGACTTGAATAACAGAGGACCACATTCCTCCCTAGCACCACCCTACCACCCTGATTATAAAACCTTTTTTTTTTAAACCCTTGCAACAATACAAATATTTCAATACTTACCACTTCTTCTCTGTTCTGTAATTTCTCTCTGCTTCTTTATGTTCATACTTGGCTCCACTTGCTATCTCTTCTGTTCAGCTTTTATTTCTCCCTTTTTTTCTATTATCCATATACATTCTATGCAATGTGCCTCTTCTTTTCTGTTCAGATCCTTCACTCGACCTCCTTCTACCGGCATGCATAAATATAAAAAAGAAACCCTCTCTTTTTTGTTATGCATATTTTTATCATGCCAAGTCCTCTGTAAGATAATAATCACAACTCTTCTTCTTCTCTGGTGGTTATCCTGAGTCTGTTCGTCATCAATGGTCGTTATCTTGAGATTATTAGGCTTCTCTGGTAGTGCAACCCTTCATCTTCTCTGTTACAGGTGAGCTTCTCTGAAAGTTACAGGACGTCTTCTCTGTCAGTTACAGGAGGTCCTCGCAAAGAAGATCCTTGCGAACTTCACCCATGCGAAATAGCACCGGGTACAATATTCCTCCACGTGACCACTAGATGTGACCACTCGCCAACCAAGAAGGCAATTTGTGACTTCACACATCGAACATTCTATTATGAGTCACCTCGATTATCCCAACTCCCGAACCTTCAAGGCAGATCCTAGCAATGCTAGGTCCTTCCCCTATCTTCGTTGATGTGACCATTGGTTGTGACTTGGGGCCAAGCACTTCGAGACTTCACGTTTCACGAACTCACAAGTTATCTCACTTCCTTTCTCTAATTTCCAAACTTTCGAGCTTTGATCTTCACCGTGTCACATCAATAGTCAACAGTCCTATGTGATCTGACGGATTAGATCTCCTCTTCCCGAATCGAGAATTCGGGACTTCGCGTTTCAGCTCTTGTCTAATCAACGACCCACAACATTCCTTGATCCAATGGTCCAGATCTCTCCTTCGCGAATTGAGACTTCACGAATTCACTTTTCGGCTCTTGTCTGATGAACGACCCATGACATTCCTCGATCAATGGATGTGATCACCTTCGCAAACTCAGACTTCATGAGTTTTCTCTTCTACTATCTCTGATTTCTCAATTTTCGAATCAACACAATGTTGATCTCTCACCACGTGTCCTAACTCAATGGACGAACATAATTCCTTCATAGCTTCAGACTTCATAAAGTCAACGTTCTCCAGTGCACTCTAAAAGAATTAAAGCCTATGCACTTACCTATGGATCCAATGATGGTTGGTCCACGCACTTAGATCTAACGCCTGAGATCTGTTATCCTCATTTGCATGCTCATTCCTCATGTCTGGACTCTGATACAATGATCCATATTATTCATAGTGATCGATATGATGACCATTGTCGCTCCTCCTCCCGATATTACGATTTATTCCCACATAGAAGATTTTCTATGTATTCAAATGTTTGAGCCTTCGAACCTTCTTCTGTGAAACTGGTTTAAAGGTATCATATTCTATTTATTATCACTGCTTTTCTATTTTCCATCGTCGTTGTTGTTATTTCCATCAATGAAAAGCACACTCTTCCTATAAACATGCCAACAAATAGGAATGTGCATGCACTCCTACTTAGGATTGCATGCACATTACTAAGTGCATGTTCTTGTTATAATAAAAGAGATGTGCTCTTTTTTCCATAACAAATATCTCAATATTGTCACCCAACCATAGGAACGCAGCCACCCCTAAGCACCATAACCTTGATAGATAGAATAATTATGGAAGCAGTACCAGACCCAAGGGATAACCAATAGATATCATATTTCTCTTTCTCCAAGAATAGAGCACCAAATAGAAATTCTATAAACTAGAAACCAAGACCAAAATCCTAGTTGCAGTAGCTGCAACTGCACTCCTTCTCCAAACTTGTGCACCACTTGTCTTGTGTGAGATGTGAGAGTGTGAATGACCAAATGTCACCCTCTATTTATAGTGCTCTTTGTCACCTGTCCAATACAACTTCTTCTTTTAGAGGCCAATACTTAAATATTAATTCTTTTAAAAAGCTGACATGTCTTCTAGGGTTTCTATACATCTGTTTAGGGTTTCTCTAGCTTCCAAAACATTCTAATATGGTCAGAGGTTAAACATGGAGGCTAATACCTCCCGTACATGCCATAATATCAAAACTCTCTCCTATCTAGGGAGGTATTAAAGGAAATGGTCTTGAGAAAAAATAGACCATTCAAATGGTAGCATCATCATAGCCACAGATGCTATCTCATGATCACGTAGATCAACTCACGAGAAACATCACGACTATCAGTATCATTTGATAGCATCAACTGCATCATCTCTTGAATCCATACTCCATATGAGTATTCGAGCATGATGTTGAATAAGTCATTTACTCAATAGAGTGATATAGGGACCATTCTTCTATTTTGGACATATGTCTTCGAGGAAACGTTTTCCCAACAGATGCTAATAGCCCCACAATGGGATACAAGGAACATTCTTCTAATATGGACCTACATCCTAGAAGAATGTCAGTCCTCCCATATGCTGAAAGCCACCCCATGGGATAGAAGGCCCATTCTTCTAATTCAGACATACATCCTAGAAGAATGACTGTCCTGGACCATTTTCCCTCTGGCCACTACTGTGAACTCAGGGAAAATGACTATCCTATAGAAATCTCTCTACTCTAGTCACTACTGTGAAATCAAGGAGACATGCCATTCTTCTAATCTAGACATACTTCCTATAAGAATATTTTTCCATGGTATATCAACAATCTGGCATACTAGACCATTCTCCACAGGGATTATGTCTGTCCACCAGCAACTTGTCCTACTTGGACCATTTTTCTCTTGGATAATGTTTGTCCATTAGCACACTAGCTATCCATATAGTTGTCAATCATCTCCAACACTAGTGGTAGTCTCTATGGAAATCGAAACAATTCCATTCAATAGAACACAATTGTGTCTATACATAGTAGTATACAACTACTATAAAGTGGTGCACAACCACTCCTAGTAGCACACTGCTACTAACCAGTGATTCACAATAACTACCAGTGGATCAAATCCACCACAGTAGCATACAACTATTGTCCAAATACATACAGTCTCCACAACAATCATATCATCTAATATCAACCTGCATAACAATATCATGATACAAACTGAGTCATCTAGGCCATTCTTCCACTCACATCTGTGAGATCTGGAAGATTATCAACCATCAAAAATTTAAACATAAGCCATGGGCTATATAGACTATTCCTATCAAGCAGAGAAGAATATTTTTCCCTGGTTCCTAAACTTGGACCATTCACCTAACTGGGCCATTCTTCTGACACTAATCACAGTGCAACCTGGAGAGAACGAGTCTTCCCCAGGGAATGAATGTTCCTGATTTTTGAACCTGAACCATTCGCCTAAATGGGCCATCCTTTTGGCACTTATCACAATGCAACCTAGAGAGAATGAGTATTCCCTAGGGAATGAATGTTCTAAACATTTCCTATGGAAATGATTGTGTTGCACCAATCTCCTATAATGAACTATTATTCAAAACTGCTCACAACTATGAAATTCGAAAGAATGAATTCCCGGAGAGGTGGGCCATTCTTCTTGACCACTACTCAGAGTGACTTCCAAGAATAATTATTTTCCCAGACCATTCCCCCACACTGGCCACAAGGGGAATCGTTGTCTATGGTACATTAGCAATCTAATAGACCATTTTCATTACGAAAATGATTGTCCGATCTAGACCATTTTCTAAACTGGAAAATGAATGTTTGTTAGAAATATTGGGCCAATTTCCAAACTAAAAAGTCACTGCTCAGCTTGGACCATTGTTCAAACTGGAAAATGACTGTCCATCAAGAATCTTGGACCACTTTTCGAATTGGAAAGTGACTGCCCAACCTGGACCATTTTCCAAACTGGAAAATGATTGTTCATATATCAATAACATATCAGGGCTCCCTCCCAACCTGGGGGTAATCAATTCCCTTTCCAATAAGGAAGTCATATCCACGAGTCCAACTTGTCCCTTAAGTATGAAAATGTTTCATCTTGGACAGAGGCTTTACAAAAATATATGTTATCTTCTCATCAGTGGAGATATACTGGAGAAGCACTTCTCTCCTATGGACTTTATCACAGAGAAAATAGTACTTGATCTCAATGTGCTTCGACCTGTCATGAAACACCTGGTTCTCTAAGAACTTCACACAACTCTCATTATCACAATATATCACGATCAAATCCAAAACCTAATCAAGAAGTCCATAAACCATCTTATGAAGCCATATTACTTCCATACAAGAATCACAAGCTATAATATACTCTGCTTCTGCAGTACTGAGTGAAACGTTCTTTTGTTTCCTACTAGCCCATGATATTGTGGAAAATCTCAAATTGAAACATATAAAAGAAGCAATTCTTCTTTCATCTACACTCCCTACCCAATCTAAATCAATAAATCCATGTAACTATATATCATAACTCGAACATCCCATGAAGATATTTCAAGGCATGCTTTGCAGTTATTCCAATTTCATGGCTAAGTTCCACCTGGAACTATTTTCACAGAAAAGAAAATATCCAACTGAGTATTCTACAAATACATTAACAAGCCATTCAATTGTCGATTCAGGGACGTTTCTATTGGAACAACATCTCTCATATTGCTCAGATTTGTCATCATGGGAGTTTTCCATATATTTGTAATCCATCATCCTGAACTTCTGAAGAATCATTTCAATACACTTCCTTTGTCATAGAAATTTTTCACCGTGTTTCTGCTATACATGAGAGGCTCTACACTAGGTTGCTTAAATCCATACAAGTTCTTGTTCTATATTCATACATGGTTATCTTTCTGGTATACCTCAAAACCTTGAGGTTGTTCTATATTCTTATTCTTCAATTACTCTATTGAGAAGAACAGTCTTTACATCCATTTGATGTAAACTCTAACCTATGGATACTATAAGAGATATAATGGCCCAGGGAGAGGTATAATAGAACAAGTTGTCATCATAGTCTTCTCCCTCCTTCTGGGAGAACCCTCTAGCCCTGAATCTCACCTTGTATCTATCAATTCTTCCATTTATAAGCCTTTTTTACAATTTCTCACATACATTGTTCTTCATCACAGTTTCCTTAATCAATGTTGGAGTCCATGGAATCTTCTATAGATTCCTTTCCCTTCCTTCCTGAAGGTTCCAACTTCTTTCTTTCGCCAGAAATATAGATGGATAACCAGGGATATTCAAGGATTCTTTTCGAAGAAGAATTCTTCTAGAGTCAAGCTGAACATGTGTTGCTTATCATGGTTGCTACTTCAAATGAAGAACATTGACATATACTTCATAGTATTCACAGATTCTTCAATGGATCTTATTAGTGGGGATTAGCTCCCTCCTAATCTCGGCTTCATGCCTGAATGAGAAATATGCATGCTCTCCTTTTGGAATTCTGTAATTATCTCCCTCCATATGAGAGAGTACATGCTTTCGTTTACATCCTTCTTGATTTCTGCAAAGTGTCACAAGTTTATTCTAGTTTCCTCTTGATTACTGGCTTCTTTCTAACTCTAACAACCTCTGAGTCTCTTCAATTTTTTTTCTATTTTCTCTTATTGTTTACCATCTAGTAGTTGTTGCAAGCATTATGTCATCCTTATAAATTTATTCTATGACAACTTCCACAAATATTGTTCATCAAACATATTTAACAAGGTTACCTTCCTAGAACAAGAACAACAAGAGCAAACAAGAAATTTCTCTTTAGAGGAAATGCTAGTTCATCTTGCAAACAAGTACAATAAACATCTATATCAATGGTATTCATATGCAGTCAAGTATTCATTGCACCTAGCAATAATAGAACCTTTCAAAGACTGTTTTTTTTTAATGTAGAAACTATCACCCTTGATATATACAAATTTGAAACTTAACAATTTAATAAAACTTGGAACTTGAAGCCTCACTTTCTATGGAGGGTGCACTTGTTCTTTTGAATGCACTATGGAGTCTTGTAGCAATGTCCAACTTGTCTTCCAATTTGAAACTAGATACCATCTTGACAAGAAGAGATTAGAAACTGAATCGGAAGATTCAATGATTAGAACAAGATAGAAACTCTAGAATTTCAACTTTGAACACAAAATCAATTCAACAAGAAGTCAACCTTTGACTTTGACTTTGACCATCCAACCTTTGAATTTGACCAGTCAAACTTTTACTTTGAATTTGACCAAAAATTAAACCTGACGTTTTTGCTAGCTGAGGGTACCAAGAGGTGATCTAGGATAGGGTGCATTAGGATGTCAATGAATTAGGTCAAATGCTTTACTAGAAGTTCTTGAAAACAATGGTTAGGGTTTGTTGCAGCTGCATAATCATAAAACCTAGTTGTAGTTGTAATTGGTGCCACAACGAGCTTTAAAAAATAACTTCCCAGTATATATTCTAGTGGTTAGACTATCTAAAGATATTGTGGACCCATAACATGTTGGAATAAAAGATATGTGCTCATTTTTCCATAGACAATATCTCAATATTTTCACCCAACCATAGGCATGCAGCCACCCCCGAGCACCATAAAATTGACAGATAGAATAATTTTGGAAGAAGTACCAGACCCAATGGATAACCAAGAGATAACATATTTCTCTTTCTCCAAGAACAGTGCACCAAATAAAAATTGCATAAAATAGAAACCAAGACCAAATCCTAGTTGCATTAGCTACAATTGCACTCATTCTCCAAACTTTTGCACCACTTTTCTTGTGTGAGCTATGAGAGTGTGAATGACCAAATGATCTCAAGCGCCCTCTATTTATAGTGATATTTTTCTCATGTCCAGGCTGACTTCTTCTTTTAGAGGCCAATACTTAAATATTAATTCTTTTAATGAGTTGACATGTCTTCTAGGGTTTCTATACATTCGTTTAGGGTTTGTCTAGCTTCCAGAACATTATAATATGGTCAGAGGTTATACATGGAGGTTAATACCTCTCATAACTACCATAATATCAATAGTACACCCATCTAAGGAATGCATGCATGCTCCTAAGCATGTGTGCTTCCTTCTCATGAATGCATGAATGTTCCTTAAAAGTATGAGATGGTAGGTGTGTGGGGTGGTTCAGTTAGCATTGAGTATGTAGAATTAAGAACATGTGTGTGTTTCTAAGAATTCACACACATTCCTACATGCATAGATTCCTTCGCACCCCATTGCCACTTTTTTGACCATCAACTTCATGTGAGCACCCATAATGTAAGTGATTTCGATGAAAGAATAGATAAATTCATAGAATAATTATTTTGACTAACATTGATGAACTAATAAATACAATAGTTCAGGAAATAATGAATGCAAATCTCTATAAATGCTTTTTTTGTCAAAGCATGTGGTTTTTTATATTCATGAATTTTTTTTTTGGTAATGAACTTGTGTTTCTTATCACTTTATTATAGAACTTTATGATGTTCCTTCTAAAGTACAAATTACACTTACACATATTTCTGTTAATGTTTATGCCATTATTATAGTTCTTTGCATTTCAATAGATAAGAGCATCATAAGAACAAAATCATTGATAAATACACATTCACAAGAGACACAATATTTATCCTGGGAAACCTTCTAGGGGAAGAAAACCCAGCAAAAACTTCCTTATCATAAATAGCTTATACAATGTTCAAGAGATAACTCAAACCAATACAGATAGTCCTCCCCAAGAGATGCGCCACTCTTCTTCTCCTCTCTCTAGTAATTGCAGCTTACCTCATAAGAGAAATGAGCAAGTGAGGCGCTAGCCTTTTATTTATCAAGACTGGCATGTGTGAGAGGGCTTAACTGGTAGGGACGACCACTCACTTTGGGTGGGTAAACCCACCTTTAATTAATTCAGGGTCTTCAATAATAACTGTTGGGGCCGACTTCTTATTCTACCCTTTATAATTGTCCAATGACCAATCCGTAAAAGGGGATTTGGTCCTTATACAATTACCGACATGATTAATCCACAATGGGGATTAATCATAATAATAAAATAACAATAATAATAAGAATGCTCTTCACAGTTACATTATTTCAACACTCCCCCTTAACAAGAAGGGTATTCTTCATCAGCATTAGGCGAGAGAGGTCTGCATCATCAGTGGCATTTGGAGGAAAGTATCGTCAATATCATCTTGAAACATTGGCTAGCATATTTATGAGTCATCAGAATTTTTCTTCATCGACAACATCATCATTCTCGAAAGAATGCTATCATCATCTGCATCAAATATGTATCAGTAAAAATGATACCTCATCACAGCACTAGGCTGGCACATCACAGTACTACACTGGCTCAATGTCATAGTGGTTAAGATGGTAGCTCAGTGTCAGTCACATCTTTCTTTACATCTAACAACTAGGTCAGAAGCAAGGAATGTCACCATCTCGCTTTACGTCTAACAACTAGGTCAGAAGCGAGGAATCACAACGTTATGCTTTACGTCTAACAACTAGGTCAGAAGCATGAATCATCTTGTTTTATGTCTAAAAACGAGGTTAGAAGCAAGGAACACATCAACATCTCTCTTTACGTCTAACAACGAGGTTATAAGCGAGGAATAATCTTTCCTTACATCTAACAACTAGGTCAGAAGCAAGGAATCAATGGTGTCATGCTTTACGTCTAACAACTAGATCAGAAGCATGACTCATCTTGCTTTACGTCTAACAATGAGGTCAGAAGCAAGGATCACACAACATCATGCTTTACATCTAACAATGAGGTCATAAGAATGACTCATCTTGCTTTACGTCTAACAACGAGGTTAGAAGAAAGGATCACACAACATCATGCTTTACGTCTAAGAGCGAGGTCAGAAGCATGACTCATCTTGCTTTATGTCTAACAGTGAGGTCAAAAGCAAGGAATAAATATACTCCCCCTTTCAGGGAGGGTCCTTTCAGACTATACCAAGTTTATCTCGAAAGTGTTCAAACTTTACACGAGATAGAGGCTTAGTCAACACGTCAACAACCTGTTCATCCGTGCTAATGTACTGGAGCTTAAAGGCTCCTCTCTGTACCATGTCGCAGATGAAATGATAGCGGATCTCTATGTGCTTTGACCTGTCGCGGAACACAGGATTCTCTGTCATTTTAATGCATCTTTGATTGTCACATAGAATCATGGTTTCTCTCATCTCCAAATCAAATAGGCCTGTCAGTAACTTTCGAAGCCATATAGCTTCGTAGCTAGAAGAACATGTGACAATGTACTCTACTTTCACTGTGCTGAGAGAAATACTGGATTGCTTCCTACTCTGCCATGAGATCATGGTTGATCCCAAACTGAAACAACATCCGGAAGTGCTTTTTCTGTCAGCAACGCTTCCTGCCCAATTTGCATCAGTATATCCACTCAATTTGAAGTCATGATCTCCATCATAAATGAGACCATAATCCATTGTACCTTTAAGGTACCTCATCACATGTTTTGCAACCACTAGATGAACACGTTTGGGCTCTACCAGAAACTGACTCAAGGTGTTCACTGCAAAAAAAATGTCTGGTCTGGTGTTCGTCAGGTACATCAGCGATCCAATAATCTGTCTGTACAGTGTGGCATCTATCAAATCTGACGAAGTATCAACTAGTAGCTTCATCTTTTCTTCCATGGGAGTATTCATGGACTTGCATTCTAGCATGTCGAATCTCTTTAAGATTTTGACCGTGTACTTCCCCTGGTTAAGGAAGATTCTTTCTGGACTCTGTCATACCTCAAGACCTAAGAAGTAATGCATTAGGCTAAGGTCTTTCATTTCAAATTCTACGGCAAGTCTCTGTTTACATTCAACGATGATATTTTCTTCTCCAGTTAAGAATAAGTCATCCACGTACAGTAGTAAAATTACTGGTTCATTATCCATAATCTTGAAGTAGATATTTGAGTCTGCTTTACTCTTGGTAAAGCCTAAGCTCGTCAACAAACTTTCTATATGTCCATACCAAGCTCTGGGAGCTTGCTTCAATCCGTATAAGGCTTTCTTCAATCGACAGACATGAGACTTCCTGTCTTCAACCTCAAATACTTGGGGTTTCTCTATATACACTTCCTCTTCGATAACACCATTCAGGAAAGCTTTCTTCACATCCATCTGGTGCATCTTTCACTTCATCTTGGCAGCAAGAGAGATAATGGTTATGATCGAAGTGTATCTGGCCATAGGAGCGAATGTCTCTTCATAGTCAATACCTTCCTTCTTGTAAAAGCCACGAGCGAAAAATCTTGCTTTATATTTCTCAATACTTCCATCAACAACATGTTTTATTTTGAAGAGCCATTTTGATGATACCACATCCTTACTTTTTGGTCTAGGAACTATTTCCCATACATCATTCTTTATTATGGATTGGTATTCCTCTGTCATGGCATATACCCATTCCTTCTTCTAGATGGCCTCTTCAAAGCATGTGGGTTCTTCATCAAATAGATTGCACATCAAAGTTGTGTAACTGGAGAATGGCTTTTGTCTCTTCACCTGTCTCGTGGTTCCTTCTGGAACACCATACGTCTCTCCATATTGAATAATCTCTCTTTCCCAAGCATGCTTTCTTTTATGGGAGAAGGTCATTTGAGGAGGTTCTTGAACTTCTGTTATATCATGATCTTCAAGAGTCTCCTCATCAGGGGAAGCTATCAATTCCCTTACAGGTTCTACAACTCTGGGAACTTCCCTCACAGATTCTGTAGTCTTGGGATTTACAAGTTCCTCTTCATACATTTCTTCAAGCTGGCATCTTCTTGATTTCTTAAGTGTTGATTCTTCATCAAAGGTCACGTCCTTGCTGATCTCAATATGGCGGTGACCAGGTATGTAGATTCTGAAGGCCTTGGATACCTCACAGTATCCCACAAATATTCCCTTCTTTCTGGAGGGTTCCAGCTTATTTCTTTTCTCTTTCGGTATATGGATAAATACTAGACAACCAAATATTTTGAGATGGCTTACCTCTGGCTTCTTTCCGATGAACATTTCTTCTGGGGTCTTGAACCCAAGTGCACTATGGGATAGTCTGTTCTGCACATAAACAATTGCCATTGCTACTTCTGTCCATAAGCACATAGGAAGATATTGATCGTGAATCATGGTCTTCACAGCTTCCATAATTGTTCTGTTCTTCCTTTCAGCTACACCATTTTGTTGAGGATTATAGGGAGTAGTGAGTTCCCTCTTGATCCCGACATCTCTGCAGAAGTTTACGAACTCCTTCGAGGTATATTCTCCTCCATTATCTGACCTGAGTATATTAATCTTTCTTTCAGAAAGATTCTCTAAAGGCTTTGAATTCCTTGAATTTACTGAATACTTCATCTTTAGATTTTAAGAAATATATCCAGGTCTTACGAGAATAATCATCAATAAATGATACATAGTATACATACCCGCTAATGGAGGATGATGGCATTGGGCCACACACGTCTGAATGAATGAGTTCCAATGTTCCTTCTGCTTTGTTGTCCCTTTTTGGAATGGGGTTCTTGATGTTCTTCCCTTGCGCACATCCATTTCATATGCCTTCTTGATCGACCTTGAGTTCTGGTAAAACTGTGACATCTTTGCATATGTATGGTAGCGCCTTGTAGTTGATGTGGGCCAGTCTTCTATGACAAAGTTTGCATGAGTTTTCGATGGCATGGGTCATAGCAGTTTCTGGGTGACCCTTTAGCTTGTATAAACGATTTTCTTCACTTCCGATGATGATTGCTTCATTTAAGGTTTCTCCCTTAGCCCACATAAGAACTTCTCCATCTATGAAGGCAACTCTATAGCCTTTCTTGTCTAAAACTGATATGGAGAGTAAGTTCTTCTTTAGGCCCGGTACATAGAGTACGTCCTTCATAGTTATTGAGTTTTTTGAATCTAGCTTGTAGTTTGATTCTCCTATTCCCTTGATGGGATATTGATAATCATCTCGAAGAGTTACTTTCTGAGAAAACTTCTTTTCTAAAATACAAGAGAGAGTATTTTTCTTACCCATCATATGCTTTGATGCACTGCTATCAATGAGCCATGTGTCCTCTCCCAGTGATACAGATCCTGAGAGATCTGAGATCAAGACATGGTCCTTAATCATCTTCATAGGTGGTTCTTCATTTTTGGTAATGTGAGCATGTTTCCTTTTGTGATTCCTCTTGTATTCTTCTCTTCTAACTGGACAATTATTCACCATGTGTCCCATCTTATCACAATGATAGCATTGTATAGATGAGAGATCTCATCGCTTGCGTTGTCCTTTCTTCTAAAAATTTCTTAAATGAGATTCTTGGTTGTTGAACTTGTTTGATGGTTGTGGTTCTCTATGAGATTCCCTTTTGAAGTAGGGTTTCTTCCATCCTCCTTTTGTATGAGTAGCTAGGGCTTGATCATCGTCCCTTTCTAGTAGTGCTTCACGGTTGGCAACCCTTGTCTCTTCTTGCGTGCATTCTTCCCATAGGCTTTCAAACTGTAGTTTCTCCTTTCTGCCACATACTGACTGGATGAAAGCATCCCAAGGTCTTGTGAGACCATTTAGGGTTGTTATTACAAATTCATCTTCGTCGATGGTGTCTCCAATCGCTTTCAACTGTTCTTTTATTTCTGAGATTCGGGAGAAATATTCTTGAATCATTTCTCCTTTCTGCATCTTGGTATTCTTCAACTAAGTTCTTATATTCATCTTTCAATTGATGTTCTTTCCTTCATATAGTTTTCTTAGAGCATCAAACATTTCCTTCGGAGTTTTATTTGATGATACATACGGGATCAAATGGTCTTTGATTGAATCTGCAATGATTCTCTGAGCCCTGATTGAGTCCTTCTGATGCTTTGCTTTCTCTATGACATCTTTAGGTTCCTCCACTTCTTCTTTGATAAATCTTGATAGTTCACTCTCTGCAAGGATAAGATCGATCCTATACTTCCAGGCACTGAATTTGTTTATGCCTTCTAGTTTCTCAACAAGCTTTGTGCTTGCAGACATCTTTGTACTTGCGGCAACAAAAATAACCAAAAAATTGAAAATGCTCAAAATCAAATTTTGACTTTACCAGGAGGTGCGCTTGGCTGAGGGGAGTAGTCTGGTGTCCTCGGATCTGAGAAAATACAAATTTTACCCCGTCAAATCTGATCTGCGGATTTCTGGACTAGTGCTTCCGGTACTTCTGGTACTCTGGTACTTCTAGTACTGGTTTTCTGGTACTTCTGGTAGTTTTGTGAAACTAGGGTTTCACTTTCCAGAAGATCCATCCATTGAAAAGGTGCACTCTAGGTTCCAAATTGATCCTTGGCAGAGGGCACAACTTTCTAGGAGGTTAGGGAGCTGAAAAGAGATACATTTTCAAAACCCTAATTTTGCAAGTGTTGCAACAATGACGTTTTTCCTCTTGCAAATAGTGCTTCCTTCAGGTTGGCTCTAAAACCATGTTAATGTTTATGCCATTATTATAGTTCTTTGCATTTCAATAGATAAGAGAATCATAATAACAAGATCACTGAGAAATACACATTCACAAGAGACACAAAATTTATAATGGGAAACCCTCTAGGGGAAGAAAACCCAGCAAAAACTTCCTTATCATAAATAACTTATACAATGTTCAAGAGATAACTCAAAACAATACAGATAGTCCTTGTTATAACCCTAAATTGCACCACACATGCTTACCTGGCATCAGGCCAACTCATATCCCTTATTTTCCAAAAAACTACTGAACAACTCTTCTATAAACTCCATTTTTAAAAAGTAAATGCTAGCAGGCCCACTACAGTCCGTGGGAAAATGCTAGCAGGCCCACTACAGCCCACAGGCAAACGCTAGCAGGCCCACTACAGCCCGCGTTTGCCTTCAGAATCACAAAAAAGAGAAAGTTACCGACGGGACAAAAAGCTATGGGTCAGTTAACTGAAACTCCCGGCCATGCATGGCCGAGAGTTCATCCAAAACCCTAGCTCCTTCTAGCCTATAAAAGAAGGGGTAGGGGTACTATTTGAAGGAGGAAAACGATAGCAAAGAAACTCTACCCAATTGATGAATCCATTTGTCCCAACCCTTTATCCTTTCCTCAAGCTTAAGGAGAATTCAAGAAAAGCAGTTGGAGGACAAAGAAGAGGAGGAACCCAGGATCAGGATCGAGGAACGGTGGCCGATCTCTAACATCATTGTAAGTGATTCATTTTGAGATTAATAAAAAGATACTTTTCCCGTCCCAAATGCACGAGTCTTATATGTTTTATTCGATTTATGCTTAATCTCTAATCCTCTAGTAGAACAATAGCATGCATGCGTAGTTTTGTCTTGATTGCAGGATCGCTTTTTGGAAGGAGCAGCAGAAGTAAGGGGATAAAGCGCAACGGAGGATCTACACCAACCATCGATAAAACGGTTAGTTGGTTCTTCCCATGTTTGCATGTGAAAAAGGGTTTTAGATTTGGGGTAGAAGGTTAAAAGTAATTTCTTAAGGGTCATGATCTGCATGCAAGTTTAATCCCTAGCTTGTTAGTCCGTAGGGTATAATTTCCCAACAACAGAATTGGCGACTCCACTGGGGACATTTTACTCTTAGGGTTTCCGGATTTAATTAAGGTTTTTGGGTAGTGCAAAGAATAAATTTTATGCTTCTTTGTTGTTTTTGTTTTCTGTTAGGTCAAAAGCTAGCAGGGAACCTAGTTATCAATACCAGTTTTTCCTTGACTGTTGCTTGACACTCATTATTGGGACACACAGAGGTACACGCGACCTGCAGAAGGCCTGCCCGCGTGTAACCCGTGCCCTAACCTTATGTAGCCCGCGTTTGAATGATTGCTGCATAGGTTTCAGTAGCGTGTAGTGTTCAAGAAGTTAGAGAGGCAGTCTCCTCTTCCCTGTCAGAAGTTTACCTTCTCAGGGGGATTTCTGGATCCTGTCTGGGTCTTGCTGGTTTACTGTCTTGTTTTCAGTCTTCTTTATTGTGTTTGATTTTTGCATTTATTTTTTCCTTTTCTGTTAAAGAAGAAGCATTCAAGCCTTTGAGAGACCCTGGTTGTCAATACCAGAGGCCTCTTTTAGGTCTGGGCTGCCTGTGTTTGGTTTTATCTTAGCTTTTATACCTACACGCGGGCTGTTTTAGCTCAGCTCGCGGGTACCCGCGTGCTGTTGTAGCTCAGCACGCATTTGAACGCGTGCTATCTCAGTGACAGTCGCAGGCCTGTCAGGTTGCCTTTCAGCCTGGGTGGGGCAGTCATCCCCTCTTGTGGTGAGAAGTGTTCCTTTCAGGGTTTGGAGTCTAGGGTGCACAGTCAGTAAGTTAGGGCCTCATATCCTTAGCTTGTGTTTTACGTAGTAGATGTTTTGATAGAAAAGACAAAAGAAAAAGAAATTTGTTTTATGGTTTTTAGGCAAGTGTTGGAATCGGTGCTTTCTTGATTACTTTTGTGCGTCTTTTCTCTGGTTCGTTGCGGTCTGTGCTTTAAGCCAGAACTTTATTTTGTTTTCTTGGTTTTGTGCTTGTCGTCATTTTCCCTTTATTTCTTCATTTTGCAACTAAATAAAAAAAAAAAAAAATATCTCTTGTTTCATTTTCTTCTTGGTTTGAAGATTGTGTTATTGCATCAGTAGCTAGGAAGAAGTCTTTTTCGTAAGTTGTTTCGCAGTGCATTTAGCATAAGTAGCTCACAGATTGAGGGAAATTCCTTTATGTTTCTGCATGCAATCTTAGAAAATTCAAAAAGATAAAGAAGTCTTTCTTGTTGAAAAGTTGTTGGTTTCTGCATTTTCGTAACAGTTTTTGTTTCCAAGCATTTCTTGTTCATTTTTTCTTTAAGTCTTTACACACCATCAATTTCACCTTCATACCTTTTGACTTAAAAAATCCCATTAAAAGCAACGCTAATTAAAAACGATTAGACTTTTTATTTGTAGGGTACATACACTAGCTCAGGACTAGGGCCTTGGAATAGGTTGGAGAGTAAATTCTCCAAGGCTACTCAAACCAAACATTGGATTCTGTCAATAGGGAGTGTAGAAGTCCAGTTATGGAAAGTTATCCGGGACCCCCCTCTAACACAGGGGTTAAACATGAGGTCGCATAAGGAAAGGTAGCGGAGATAACCCCTCAAAAGCTAGACCGAGCGTAGTGGAGAACACATATCGAGGATTTGTTGAGGGATTCCGTCGTTTGCATTTTCCACGGAGCTTCGTGGGTCTTGAATCCGTTCGAGGTCCTCAATTGTCTTCTGGACCATTTTCTCTCAATACCCTTGACAGGTTTCGGGCTTGATACCCTACTCATTGTGGTCTACCCAACTATCGACTGTACCCGCCTGGTGACTGTTCACGTGTTGGCAAACTAGTTTCCCATCTTCTATAGGGACATACACAGGTGACTGCGGGGGTATAGCGTGGTACCTAGGACAGACATCGGGCCACGCTTTGCAGAGTATACCCGGAGGGTGCTTCCGTATTCGAGTTGCACTTGCACTGGTAAGTTTCTCTAGTGTTGGTTGTTGTAACTGTTCTTCCAAATAGTTAGTGTTTTCTTGTCTTGTCTCATAGGGGCTTCTTTTAGTGTATGTTACTATTTTTTCATGTAGAATACCTTAGCGTGTCGTGAATCTTCTCACACAGTGGAGGATTCAGAGCTCCGCCGGTCACGAAGGCTTCTGGGCCTGCCGCCGGTTATACTGGAGCCACCCCCGCCACCCTTGAGACGGAAGCTAGACCAACAAGGGTCTTTCGAAGCAACCAGGGATTTTGAGCCCGAACAACTCCCCGAGGAATCGACCGCCAATCTTGGACTGGTTGAAACCTCAAACAATGATATCTGGACACCGGTTATTGTACCAGTCCAATTTACCGAATTCCTGTCAGTGCCTCATATAGCTATGGCAACAAACGCTGCTACTTCCTCTGGGAATTCTTCCATTCCGATCACTGTTGTTACCACAGGAGAATCATCTCCTAACTTTCCTTTGTCGACGGTCCGAGCCACCATGGTCTCGGCCGCAACTACGTCGCACAGTGGACCAACCCCATCTATCGCGGTGGCCACACCTCCTTACACACCTAGTGCGACAGGCCCTCCATTTTCATATGGTATGCCTAGTTCAGGTACAAGTCCTGCACTCACTTCCTCCACTTTACATACTTTGGGTCTGGGGGCAGGGAACTCTAATGCTCCTCTGCAAGGTCAACTTGTAGGCATTCCTGTCCCTTTAAATGCTTTTCCTTATGCTGAAGGTCATATCCCTCCTTCGTCCCCTTCGCTTGATGGATTGCATCAGCAATCCGCCGGGCATCCCGCACACACGAGTTCATTTGGAGCCGGGAGTCAAGGAACACCTGCACAAACTCAGCTGGTAGGTTCGTCACTGTTTGTTTGCAACGGGACGTTTGGTAATAACACATCCGCATCCGCTGCTTTCCCATCTGGGGGCACACCCATTTTTGGATAGTCTACACCGTCACAGGGTACTATTCCTGCGTTGGGGGCACATATACCAGGACCTTGGAACTCAGGACAAGGATCCGTTCCTTCATCTGGAATTCCGTTCTGGGGTAACTCTTTCCACAGTCAATGGAACCCCGGGAAGACTTCTATGCCTCTCCCATCGGGACCGGTATGGGGTAATCCTTCCCAAAGTCTGTCAAACACGATGAATGCCCAACATCCTATGTCCTTTATGGGGAATCAGTCAACGATGTCTTCGCAGATACAAAACCCTTACGCTGGTCAGGGCCATGGTTTCTACCAGAATCCAGGCCAGCAGCCAAACATTTCCTGGCAACCTGGTGCCAGTCAAACTCCAGGACCCTTTTATCCAGGCTATCAGCAGCAACCTAAACTACCCTTCTTGGCAACGTTACACTTGCGAGATTTGACACGGTTGTTAAATGATCCTATCTGTCAGGATCCGGGTTGACCTCCCATGCCAACGAAGTTGCCTTCGGACATCCCAAAGTTCGAGGCCAAGCCTAACGAAGATCCAGGTGATCACGTGACTACTTTCCACCTTTGGTGCTCATCTAACTCACTAAAAGATGACTCCGTCCAGTTGCGGTTGTTTCAACGCACTCTTATTGGGAGTGTCGTGAAATGGTACATAGAGCTTGATCGTTCACGATACTCCTCTTTTGGCGAACTGGCTATGGCCTTCCTTAACCATTTCCAGTTACCTGTGAGATACGACGCCGGCACAGAATTGCTAGCCAATTTCGAGCAGATGACAGCAGACCATATCTCGGATCATATTCGAGAGTGGCGACGCCGAAAGAGTCTTATCAAGGTACCCGTCCCACCAGCATTCCTGCTTGAGTGGTTCCTTAAGTCTTTAGTTCCGCAGTTATCCAAAGACGTCGCAACTTCAGGGGTTTTCTCCGAGGAAGATGCCATCATGAGGGCTCAACAGTTTGAGCTCATCTATTCACAGTCTGGTCTATTGTACAACATCCTGCCAGATGCACCACGATCGATACTGGACAAAACCAGACAGAGAGTCGGACCACATGCCGATGGTATCGTTGGCTCGGCACAAACCAAGCCTGCTGAGCAATTGACAAAACAATTGCAGCAGTTATCCATACAACACTCAGCGGCCAACCAGACTACTACTTTGGCTGCTCCTCCTACCCAAACGTCGGAAGTACACTCCATGTAGACGACTAACCCAAAGGCCAACCAACAGCCTGAAGGGAAGAAAAAACAACGCAAAAAGGCTAAGGGGGATAAAAAACCAACTGATAACGCTGGCGAGGGCACCACGGAAAAGAGGAAGGCGAGGTATCCGTGCAACTTATGCGTGGAAGACCACCCGACCCATTTATGCCCTCGTCTTGCGGAGGCCCAGAAGTTTGTCACACAGCAACAACAAGCCGTGTTGAATAATCCCTTTCAGCATTGGCAGAATTTAACTCAGGCCTCTCCAAGTGCCGAAGGAGGTAGCCAGGAAAACTGCCCTCCCCCAAACAATTCCTCTTCCGCGAACGTATATATGGTCAAAAGTGACGCTTTAATCACGACTAGAGCACACTAATATAGCAAACCAAGCGCCTCTGAGAAGGGCAAAGAAGTCGAGATCCCATCTCTTCCTCTACAGATCGAGAATACGTTGGGTGAAACAATGACACACATTCCAAAGGGTGCGTTTAAGAGGGCTTCTTACAATCCAAACGCAAGGGCCGCCCAGAACTACTCTGTGGTGGAATATTTATCACAAACCCCTTGTGCTATGTCCGCTTTGGAGGTCCTCCAAAGTTGACCTGCTCAGAGGAAAGCCTTGTTGACTGCGTTAGGCTCTACTGAGACTTGTAACCCGGGTACCATCATGTTAGACACGACTGACTTGAAACCTTGTTTTCCTTACCACGTTGTGTTCCAGATAGTAGTGGCTCATCCCACGAAAACTTTTACATGGAATATTTTCCGCACGGTGATAGACGAGGGCACTTCGACTTGCGTGATGTCGTTAGCATGATGGAAATCTATTGGTCAACCTGAGTTGTCTCCGTCACCTACTCTCCTCACTGCGTTCGATGTTCGTTCTTTCTGACTGCATGGCATCATTCCTTCTTTCCCTGTGCAGTTAGGGGGAAGACTGTGTGCGTCGAAGTGGAGGTAGTTGATGCCCCCATTAACTACAATCTATTGTTAGGTCGTAGTTGGACTTATGCAATGCAAGCGGTGGTCGCTACAGTTTTTCGAGTCTTATTGTTTCCACATGAAGGCCGGATAGTGACCATTGATCAGTTGTCCTTCTCTTGGCCTGACCCAGCCTTGGGGGCATCCACGGTTCCCATGGTAGATAATCCTCAATCCGGTGTTGTTAACATAGGGGTTGGTTTGTGCCCATCCTTGATGGGTACTTTCGATTACCCACCGTCTCATGGCGATGTCAAGTTTATATCAACTCACTACAACGCTGAGATTTTTCATGTTTTGTCGTTTCACACGACTTACTTTTAGGATCCGTGGACTCTTCCTTCCCCATCAGCCACAATGGATGAGACAGGGCACTCCGGCATGTCCATGCCCTTGTCGGCTGCTGAAGTAGCATACTCTTTAGTCCAGTAAGCTTCAGCTACTCCCGATCCGACTCCCGCACAAGAGTTGGATCCACTTCCAGAGCCCGTTTGGGCTCAGGGTTCTCTTGCTACCACCAATTCGTTAGACTTAGTCTTGCCTTCTGACGAAGCTGTAATCGAAGCAATGAATAGTCTGGATAGATCTTGGGAAGATCTTCATCACATATCGTATTTCCTCCCAGAGTTAAATTGAATCGAGGCAGGAGAATTCACTATCACCATGACGGGAGATCAGTCATGTCCCATTAACCTCTTAGCTACACAGGAAATTTATGCTGAGGGCAATATGGCGACTATCGCTGAAACTATACCTATCAATATCTCCAGAACCCCTGGTGTCCTAGACAATGTTTTCGTCGGAGCATACAGCTCTCCCGAGGAGATGCCAGGCATTGACCCACAAAGTGTCGATCATGAGCTAACTTTGTTGTTTTCCAAGCTCGCTTTGAGATCTGAAAACAACATCCGGAGAGACTGTATTTATGCTTTTCGATCTCGTCCGGATTAACTGAGAAAAGTAACCATTATGGAGTCTTCTTTAAGCCCTTTTCAGACTCCTTAAAGATGAAAAGATTGTCGAGTGACCTTGTTTCTTCACACTCATTAAATTGGCCCAGAAGAACGTTCCTTAAATGAGTCTCCTTTTAAGCCCTTTTCAGACCCTCTAAAAATGAAAAGATTACCGAGCGATCTTGTGGCCTTTCACGCTCGTTAAACTGAAATTTGAAGTCATGTCTGTCCGGCGGTAGTTTACCCCTTTTTCGGTCTGGACGGTCAACTGTACGAACAAAGGAATACTCTATTGAATTCCCATTCTGTAGAAGAGTATCATCAGGTATAATTTTATTCCTTTTTCGGGCCCGAGGGACTAAATCTATGAAAAAGAAACCCCCCCGGAGTCCATAGTTAAGCTCTTTTCAGACTCCCTAAAATTGAAAAGATCGTCGAGTGACCTTATTCTTTCACACTCATTAAAATGGTCCAGAAGAACATTCTTGATGGAGTCCATAGTTAATCTTTTTTCAGACTCCTTAAAAGTGAAAAAATAGCCGAGTGATCTTGTCCTTTTCACACTCGTTAAAATGGTTTTGAATTGACGTCTACTCGGTGCTAGTTTACCCCTTTTTCGAACCGACTAGACTATTATCGAAAAAGGTACCCCAATGGATTTTCCTTTTATGCTTTTTCAGACTCTCTAAATATGAAAAACCATCGATCGTCCCTTCTCTGGGCTCGCTAAACTTACATCGAAGGACGTTACCATTGTGTGTTCTATCAACCGCATTTGCATGCCTTACCCATCAGTCTAGTAACAGTTTGCGTCTGCGTCTTAACACCTTTGGCCACTGGAGGATTTTTCCCGAGTATTATTTCCTAGAACATCAGTCTTGTCCTTGTTCCTTGAGCTTGTATGTTTTCTATACTCGTTCCTCCCTTGTAACGTAATATTCCTTTATTCTTTTTCAAAAATCATCAAAAAGAACAAAAAAATCAAATATACCCCAAAAAGAGAATGGGAAAAGTATTTTCTTTATCGGCAGCATCATGAGTCGCCCTTGGATAAAGCACATATGTCCGTTTGATTCATCAGACTATGGGATGTAGTACGACCTTAGGAAGCTTTGCTCGCTATATTGAGTTGTGTCCTCCACCGTTTGGTTACTCTTCCAAACATATGGAGAGTTTGTGTTTCCTCCTTCTTCGTAGACTTATGATTAACAGATATGATGCCTGAGTCTTATCACTTGTCGTGCTATTGTCCAAGGGAAGTTTGTCACTAAGCCTGAGTCGACCCCTCTGCAATATGTCTCTTTTCCGCATACCCGGCCATCCTGAACGTCCAATCAAGTCCTTGTTCGAAATCACTGAAGCCTTCAGTCTGATCATCAAGATTATCAATTTTGTCCATGCCCGACGAGTTGTCGAAAACCTCTGGGTAGTGAAGTCGTACACTCATCTTACACTCCTACCTGAGTTTTGAAGATTTTGAAGTTGTTGCTCGAGCTCTGAAGTCCTCATCTCTAGCCATCAGACCTTATCAGCTTCTATGAAGATGGATACTTTGCATGTATATCTTTTTGATTTCGAGATGCAGATCCGCTGTGTACTATTCACGGCTACACTTTATATAGTTATATGACATGGATCTACAGTGTATTTGATTGGTAGCCATGTGTTCTATTTTATCCCGAGCATGGGTATGCCTGCCTCGGTGAGACATTTGTTATTTTGCAGACAACACCTCCTGATTCCTGATTGTTGGGCTCACTCATTCAGCATATCAGTACAGATTGGTAATGTATTTCAGCCATCAGATGCTCTTCTGACCTCACACATTAGGGGGCATCTGTTATAACCCTAAATTGCACCACACATGCTTACCTGGCATCAAGCCAACTCATATCCCTTCTTTGTCAAAAAACTACTGAACAACTCTTCTATAAACTCCATTTTTAAAAAGTAAACGCTAGCAGGCCCACTACAGCCCGCAGGCAAACGCTAGCAGGCCCACTACAGCCCACATTTGCCTTCAGAATCACAAAAAATAGAAAGCTGCCGACGGGACAAAAAGCTATGGGTCAGTTAACTGAAACTCCCGGCCATGCATGGCCGAGAGTTCGTCCAAAACCCTAGCTTCTTCTAGCCTATAAAAGAAGGGGTAGGGGTACTATTTGAAGGAGGAAAAAGATAGCAAAGAAACTCTGCCCAATTGCCGAATCCATTTGTCCCAACCCTTTAGCCTTTCCTCAAGCTTAAGGAGAATTCAAGAAAAGCAGTTGGAGGACAAAGAAGAGGAGGAGCCCAGGATCAGGATCGAGGAACGGTAGCCGATCTCTAACATCATTGTAAGTGATTCATTTTGAGATTAATAAAAAGATACTTTTCCCGTCCTAAATGCACGAGTCTTATATGTTTTATTCAATTTATGCTTAATCTCTAATCCTCTAGTAGAACAATAGCATGCATGCATAGTTTTGTCTTGATTGAAGGATCACTTTTTGGAAGGAGCAGCAAAAGCAAGGGGATAAAGCGCAACGGAGGATCTACACCAACCATCGATAAAACGGTTAGTTGGTTCTTCCCATGTTTGCATGTGAAAAAGGGTTTTAGATTTGGGGTAGAAGGTTAAAAGTAATTTCTTAAGGGTCATGATCTGCATGCAAGTTTAATCCCTAGCTTGTTAGTCTGTAGGGTATAATTTCTCAACAACAGTCCTCCCCAAGAGATGCACCACTCTTCTTCTCCTCTCTCTGGTAATTGCAACTTGCTTCATAAGAGAAATGAGCAAGTGAGGCGCTAGCCTCTTATTTATACAAGACTGGCACGTGTGAGAGGGCTTAACTAGCAGGGCCGACCTCTCATTCTGGGTTGGTAAACCCACCTTTAATTAATTTCGGGTCTTCAATAATAACTATTGGGGCCGACTTCTTATTCTGCCCTTTATAATTGTGTGATGACCAATCCGCAAAAGGGGTTTTGGTCCTTATACAATTACCGACATGATTAATCCACAATGGGGATTAATCCTAATAAGAAAATAACAATAATAATAAGAATGTTCTTTGTAGTTACATTATTTCAACAATTTTCTCTAAATTATAAATTCCACTTACACATATATTAACTTTCTTTTCTAAAATATAATATTTTATAATAATAAAGAAACATCATAAAATTGAAATAACCTATGATGAACGTTTCAATGTGACATAACCATTAAGAAACATAGCAATTCCACATAATTCGATTAACATGAACATCACAATGCATAATAATTTTTAGGAACATCACAATGAAACATAACCCTTGATGAACATCACATTGTGACATAACCATTGATGAATCTACAATTTGACATTAGTAACAAAATATGAACATCACAATGCAATAAAACCATAGTCAACTGAAGTCAACCATGGTCAATCATAGTAATATGGGAACCCATGGTAAACCATATTCAATCACGGCCAATCATGGTTAACCCAACTCACCCATGGTTATGTTGATGTATGCATTGTGGCATAACCCAACCAATATGAATGTCACAATGCAACATAACCAATCCGGAACATAAAATTTTCTTATAAGAAGATGAAGATGAATATAAAAATGCATCATGACCATTCAGAAACATCTCTCAGAAACATAACGCTTAAGTAATGTTGCAAGGTAACATAACTCTTTATGAATGTCACAATGCGACATAACCACAACAAAACATAGAAAATAGACATAACAATGAAGGTGAAGATTACAATGTGACAAAATAATTAGGGAACATTATAATCCAGCATAACCCTTCATGAACATTGCAATGAATGTCACAATGTGTCATTCTCATTCATTAACATCTCATTGAAACATAACCCTTAAGGAATGTTGCAAGGTGACATAATCGTTTATGAATATCACAATGTGATGTAACCATATCGAAACACAATAATTCGACATAACACAACAAAGATAAATGTTGCAATGCTACATATTCATTAGGTAGCATCACATTTCAACATAATCCTTCTCGAATGTCACAATGTGACACAACCTTTGACAAATTCCACAATGTGACAAAAGAAAGCCATAATCCCTTGAAGAAAGTCGCATTCCAACATAACCCTAGATGAACGTGAAAATCTAACATAACAATTGACATCACAATGTGAAGGAAGTCAACCATAATCACTTGGTGAACATTGCAATCCAACATAAGCCTCGACAAACATTGCAATCTAACATAACGCTTAATTTTGTAATCCAACATAACCCTTAATGAGCATCACAATGTGACTCAATTCAACATAAACCTTCATAAATGTAGCAATGTCACAAATGTTGCAATGTGTTGAATGTTGGAATGGGATGAACGTCCCAATGTGATGCAATCCAAAAAAAATGTTAATAAGCATCACATGGTGATGCAAATCAACCATAGTCAACCATGTCGATAGTGAACCATCACCAACTAAAGATTACCATGGTTAACATAAGTGAACCATGATAACCATCACTATATGAAATAACCATTAAGGAATGTCACAATCTAATCTAACCCTTGAGGAACATCACATTGTGACAAAACCATTAAGGATCATAACAATTTCACAAAAGTCAACGAAGATAAATTTTGCAATGCTACATAAACATTGAGTAACATCACAATCCAACATATCCTTTCATGAACATTGTAATGCGACATAACCCCTAAAAACATCGCAATTCAACAAAAGTCCACCAAGATGAATGTCGTAATGCAACATTTGACCATTAAAAAAACACCACAAATGTGACAAAACCCTTAATGAATACTGTAATGCTACAAAATTGTTGAGGAACATAGCAATTCCATATAAGCATACCAAGATGAATAATCACCATTTAGGAGCATCAAATTGTAACATAACCCTTCAGTAATATCACAAGGTGACATAACCCTTAAAGAATGTTGCAATGTGATGTAAGCAATGAAGAATGAAGCAATTTGACATTGCACAATGAAGATGAACATTGTAATGTGAAATAATCATTATAGAACATCACAATCCAACATAACCCTCGAGGAACATCGCAATGTGACATAACCCTTAGTGGATGTCACATTTTGACACAACCACTGAGGAATGTAGCATTTAAACATAAGTCAACCACGATGAACATTTTAATGCAACATTACCATAGTAAACCATGTTTAAACATAATAAACATGGTCAACCATGTCATCCATAGTCAACCACAGTCAACATGGTCAACCATAGCCAAACATGGCCAACCAAATTCAATCATGGTCAATAATAGTTTAACATAGTCAACCATGGTCAACAATAGACAACCATGCTCACCCATGGTTAACCATAGTCAAACATAGTGTACCATATCAAACATGGTCCACCATAGTTAGTCAAAATCAATCATAATCATGGTCAACCATGTCAACCATAGTCATTCTCAACCATGCAACCATAGTCATCCATGTCAATAATAGTCATGCTCAACCATGTCAACCATAGTCATCCATGTCAATCATAATTAACCATGTTAATCATAGTGAATCACAATCATGGTCAATCATAGTCAACCATAATAAACCATTTTCCACCATAGTCAACCATGTTAACAATAGTGAGTGATGTTCAACCATAGACAACTATGGTCAACCATAGTCAACTATCGTGAACCAATGTCAACCATAGTCATCGATGGTTGACATGGTTGACAATAATTGACCATGTTTGATACTGGTTGACTATGGTTGAAAAGTCAACCATGGTCAACAATAGGCAAGTTTAGTTAACCATGGTTATGGTTGAATCTAGCTGACTATAGCGGACCATGTTAACCATGGTTAACCATAGTCAACAAAACCCAACCATGGTCAATCATTGTCAAGCAGTTGACTATGGTCAATTAAACCACAAGCAACTATGGTCAACCATAGTAAAACATGGTCAATCATGTCATCCATAGTCTACCACATTCAACATGGTTACCCATAGTCAACCATAGTTAACCATACTAAAATATCATAAATATTTCATTATTAATTATATTGATATTTTACTTCACAAATCTACCAATCCTCTCCACACACATCCACCATCAACTAGCACAAGCACATAAGTAAAAGTGGTTGATATACCTCCATCAACACCATTTTTCACCTCTCAAAATTCATAACACTAATGGATGTATATCAATCACTTTCACTTTCACCTTGTACGAGTCTCCAAATTGAATTAGAATGACCAACCTAACTAAATCTGGACACCTCAACATGCTGCTTTTTCCCTCAACTACTTATGTGATTGTGGCAGATAAGCATATACCTATTGACAATTTAACCATCTTTTAATCACAGGGATGGTTTATTACGCCGAAAGGCGTATACCTATTGGAGATGGGCACAATTAATCACCTTTTAATCTAAAATTCTAATCTGATGGCTAGCAATTGAAGATGCTGGCATATTCTTAGTCGTCCTCCCAAATCAATGAATGTGATTTACTCTTCATAACTTCCTTGTATTTTTGAATGCATCCGTTAACCTGTTTACTTTTTAACATTTACCTAATCACATTAAGAAATTACTATAACACCATATAATTGCCACGTTTAAATGATTAGCAAACTTACTTGAAATTATAAATTTACTTCAATGTTAACTTTTTCTCTACATTTACATTTCTGCCACGTTTACTACATCTACCATACACCTACAACATACAGACATAAT
>ML791231.1:539784-574917 GCA_009831015.1 Picea engelmannii
GATCTTGTCCTCTCGGGCACCCTCCTGGACCCGCCCACGGCTCCCACCGACCTCAATATCATTGTCGCGGCCGGAGAAGGGAAAGTCGTGGGCGGGAAAGTCCTTACGGCACTGATTGCCTGCAGCCCTGTCATCATCATGGCTGTTTTTTCCCTCCACGTGTCCTACGGCGGCCTCTCGCTGTACGACGGTGACCAGCAGCCTTCGCAACGGATCAGCCTCAATATGCCGCTAGTCAACCTCCGTCCTACTCTTCTCTGCAACGTATTTTCGGCTCCTTCATGTTTGGGGTTTATCTTCGGCAAAGTGAATCAATGTTTTCAGCGTTTCTTCATGTCTATCTTTATTTACGGCTCAAATGAATCTACACTAATATTATGCATTATGCAATTTTCCAAGATATGTGGAGGTTCGGAATATATCTGTTCTCTCTTTGCTCAAACTGTTGACACTTTGAAGGTAAGGAACTAATTTTATTTGTCTATATAATTTCTCCTAGGGCATTTTGATATCTTGGAAAAAACTAAAAAATCCAAAAAGGTATATAGACTGAAAAAACACTCATGTTTCTACCAATTGCATCAAAACTAGTATGCTGGTAAACCCGCTAGGATTTTAAATCCAAAAAGCCTCTCAAACCTAGACATGGTCCAGTTTCATATTCATTAACATTACAGTTTTTAAAATAAATAAATAAGCAACATGGTCGAGTTTCATATTCATTGCCATTACAGTTTTTAAAATAAATAAATAAACAACATGGTCGAGTGTCATATTCATTGACATCACAGATTTTAAAATAAATAAATAAACAACATCTGCTAGCTACAATAACGAAGCAAACTTCTTCATAAATTTGTAGGAATTTTTGGAATGGAGAGCATCCAATGCACAGTATTTACATAGAAAATAGTTTGTATTGCACACTCACACAGAGATATTATATGTATATATAGTTGGAGTGAGATCCAACTAATTCTAATCTTGGAGATTTAAGTTGAGAGAATATCTCAACAGTCTCGTACAAAACTTCAAGCCAATCCCCAAACTTAGCACACAACATCAATGTGAGCATTATCTCTAACACCCCCCTTGAATGTTTACATTCAAAAAATTTATAATACTGAAATCATGATTACAAAATTTGTCATATGTCTTTGTCTGACTGGTCCTCATATGCACTTACACCCATCTCTGAATTTCTGAGTTTCATAGACACGCTCTTTCTCTCCCATCATCTTCGAGCTACCACTTCATACAACACAGATAAAACTGTTTCCGACCATCTATGACGTTCTTTGTCCAACCAATGCTTCTCGACTTCCCGAAAGACAATCTTGATACTGAACCATCCTATGGATACACTTCCATCTGTTGAATTCCCCCAAAGAGAAAATTTCAACAGTTATATAGGAGAATGATCTATACACTGAATATCTTCAATAGTCAGTTTCACAACTTAACCTCATAAAAATAACCTGTAACTAATGCTCATGGAGCACAAGGGGTCACATCAACTTAAAACAAACTTAGACATAATTAAATTAGCAATTTGTTCTGACGTTGTGGAGAACCACCAATTTAAAATTATGCTAGTGCGTTCTATAATTTTAGTTCTGCATCATAACATTATAATAACATGCCCACACGTACAAACACATATCACACCACAAATTTGCATGTGAAGAAATTAGAACACCACCATGATAAAACACAACAACAAATAGTCCATGCCTATGAATCGTAGAAAGTATTCGATTCGTTGCCATAATAATATTGAGCAATGGATTCCATTCAAGATTTCTATACTCATCAGCGAATTGTTGGGTATGTGTTATATTCTTTGCATGTGTGTGTGTGTGGGGACGTTAGATACGACAACTGTGTCTGACGATCCCTCTAGTAGTGATCTTTGTGTTGTGTGCACTGGGCGCTTTCCTAGGGAGGTCTCAGGGGGGGCAAGTATGCCCCCCCTTGGTTACGCACAATGCCCCAAAATTATTTTTTTGGCAGTTTTTTCTTTTTTTAGCGGTTTACTAAAAATAATCCTGGTTTTAGGGGTTAGGGTTTTGGTATCTACAAAATACCTAAAAACATAGTATATATTGTATAGTGAATGGTGAAATTCTATATAATGAATATAAGAAAGGTTTTTCCGGTTGAGGGTTTCTCGTATAAATCTTTGTGTACTATGTGAATGAGCCATTGATTAATTTATGTTTTTCTTAAGAATCTATATGCATTGCTTTACTTCACAGGTTTAAAAATTACATGTGGTATCAGAGCTCATTTTTGGCTTCAGAGGGATGCCTTTGTTGTTGAGGGTTTGGCTCGGTCTTGATAGATCAAGTTTATTTTGTGTCTGTGATAAACCTAGGTTTAGTGGGAGCTTTTGCAGTGGATATTCGAGTACAAAAAGAGGAATGGAGAGCTCTTCTAGAATCGAGATAGAGAAGTTCAACGGTAAAAACTTTGAGCTATGGAAGCTCAATATGGAGGACCTTCTTGTAGACAAAGAAAAATGGATCGTTGTGGATCCCGGTACACAACCTACTGGTACACTGTCTACAAGCACACAGACTATTGGTACACAACCTACTAGGACACAAACTATGAGTACACCACCTACTGGTATGTCAAAGGAAGATTGGGAGAAGTTGGACAGAAGAGCAAGGAGTATTATTCGACTCTGCCTGGAAGATTCAGTGTTGTTGAATGTCTCAGGTGAATCTACATCCAAAGAACTATGGGATAAGTTGGGGAATTTGTATCAATCAAAGTCCCTGGTAAACAAGTTGTTTCTTCGAAAGAAGTTGTATCATATTAGGATGGAAGATGGAGATTCTGTGACAGAACATCTAAATGCCTTTAATACTCTGGTAATTCAACTTGGCTCTGTTAATATTACGATTGCAGAAGAAGATAAGTGTATTACTTTGTTATGTTCTTTTCCAGACTCTTGGGATAATCTGGTTGTAGCAATAGGTAGTACCACTCAATCTACATTGAAGTATGAGGATGTAGTTGCATCCTTGTTATCTGAAGAAATGAGGTGAAAAATCATGGATGGTCACAGCACAAACGCTTTATTTGTAAGAGGGCATACCCAAGACAGGAACCCTGGTAAGCCTTCGGGGTGGAGATCGAAATCTATAGGTAGATCTAAGTCTCCAGGAAAATCTTTGAGGAAATGTTGGAAGTGTGGTAAAACAAGGCATTATGTAGTGCACCCTTTCAACTACCATGGCTTAATCGCTCTTAAAATGAGACTTTAACACCACATGGTACATAACTCATACAGGTATTATATAATCCACATCCATTTAAACAAATAAACACATTCTACACAGAGTATTCATATGAGTTACTTCCATAATTATCAATCAATAGCGTTTCATACTAATTCATATACACAGCGGAAATCATGATAACATAAATAGTAGAGTTATGCAAAAACATGATTAAAACAAAATCAGATACTTATCTTTTAACAGTGGTAGAATCCACCAACCAAGTGCAGGCCTTCCACGAACCTCCCAACCTTATACCACACTGCTCATCAGCTCAGCAGTGAGTCACCCCTGAGCTGGGACAAAGCTCCACCCTGAGACAAGGAATCCTAGGATAGGCTGAAGTTACAGGGAAAAAAACACACAGCCACAGGAAGGGATTCTCTCCCAGGAACCACCCACACTCACTGCCCACAGACCCTCATTCCCCACATGCCTGCTCCACCCCAGGAGTATACACCTTCTCTATCACCTGGACAGTCCTTCGACTGCTAATCTCCCTTGCCTTGGGTTACAGGAACAGGCTGGACTGGAAGTCTTCGGCTCCATGGCAGCTACAAGGTTCCTTCCAGGAGTTCTCTCCTTCCTCTGTGCACTCTCTCACCTGGAGGGAGTCACTCCCAGGTCCATCAACCTGTTCTTCCAACTTCAACCACCTCTCTCATTTGGAGAGAGTGTTGTACAAACTAGCCAACAAGTCACACAGGATCAAACAACTCTAGATTCTCAGGGATGTGAGACGATTCGTCCATGCAGGGGTCGATGCAGACACCCCGGTTTAGAACAGAGAAGGGAGTACCATCTTTCCCGAACAAACACAGAGTCTTTCCCTAAATCGACACAATCTTCTCGTTCCGGGAATGCACACACGGGTTTTCTCACAGCCAGACACAGACTTTTTGAATCACAGGGACGCACGAAGGTTCTCTACAGGAGTCGGGTTGGTCGTACTACTCAGAGCTCGTACCCCGTCAGGCAATCCCCTCAAATGAGAGAGTGAACCCTTCTCACGGCTCACCCTGGCCATTTTATTCACATGCGTCAAGGTTGACACTTGTCACCCATGGAACTGCATGCGTTCCACCAGCACGCATCACCCTTGTACGTCCTCCCTTGCCAAAAACTTAGGATAAAACATAAAATGCACATGTCTTTTTGGGATAATATTAAAATATTATTCCCAGGCTTAAGCCCCCTAGGCTTAGCCCCCAGGCTCAACACTTAGCCCATTTTTCCACCTTCCAGCCCCTAATCCCTTGCCTTCTCTGTGGAAGCTCAGTCCCCCTTCACTCATTCATCGTGGTCGGTCTGCACCTGGTGGTGTTTACAATTTTTTTAAATGTTTTTGTATATATACAAGTACAAAATCAGGCCATGGGCCTCCAACCCTTAGTCTCTTTGGCCTAACAATCACATAATCCCACCAACTTATACAAACTTGGCTCACCAGCCTATAACACATATTTATAATTCATTTCATACATCAGATTTACAACTGGGCTCGGCCTTGGGGACATTACAATCCCCCTCCCTTATTTTTGCACTGTCCTCAGTGCAACTTACACTGTCTCTGCAAACCTTTCAAAATTTTCAAAAAGATGCAGGTACTCTGCCCACATAACTTCTTCATTCTCCCAAGTCGCGTCCTCAGGACCGTACGAGGTCCACTGAACCTTTATAAGCTCTATGGATCGATTCCGGAGCTGTTTGCTTTTCCTGTCGAATATGCGCACAGGATGCACTTGCAGGACACCTTCTGGTTCCACCTGAATCACATTCCAATCGATAACATGATTAGCATTAGGTACATATTTCTTAAGCAGTGAAACATGAAACACATTATGTACAGTCATAGATGCAGTTAGTGTAAGCATGTATGCAACAGGCCCAATCATTTCCAGGATCTCAAATGGCCCACAAAATCTTGCTGCCAATTTGTCGCAACTTCCCAACTTCAGGGAACTCCTGTTAGTCTTCACTTTCAGGAACACATGGTCACCCACTTTGAATTCTCTATGGGTTTTGTTACTGTCAGTGTAACTATTTTGCCTATCCTGGGCAGCTTTTAGATTCTGTTTAATTTTTATCATTTGATCTTCCATCTCTTTGAGCAGCTCAGGCCCAACTACTGCTCTGTCAGCTGGATTATCCCAGCTCACTGGAGTGTTGCACTTTCTTCCATAAAGTGCTTCGAATGGGCTCATCTTCAATGATGCATGATTCCCATTATTGTAGGCGAATTCTACCAAATACAGGTAGTCTTCCCACCTTGATGGTTTGTCCATCACATACATTCTTAGTATGTCTTCTATTACCCTATTCACCCTCTCTGTCTGACCATCAGACTCAGGATGATATGCTGTACTAAAGTTCAGATTCGTTCTAAATCCCTTAAACAGTCCTTTCCAGAAATTCGAGCTGAATTTCGGTTCCCTATCAGACACAATTGTCTTAGGAATTCCATGCAAGCATGCAACTTCTTTTAAGAAGATATCAACAACATCTGCTGCCCTGTGGGTGGTTTTTAGTGGAATAAAATGGGCGGCTTTAGTAAGCTTGTCCACCACCACCATGATTGAATCATGATGCAGTGTCGCACCCACAGGCACGCCTGCTCATAGGATCTTCTCTTTCCACGGCCCGAAGAACACTAACCGGTCCTTCTATTTCCCTATCGGGAAATCTGCACCCACAGATCTCTTTGTGCGACTCCCCCCCTCTTTACTTATCGGGGAATCAGATTTCACAACCTTGCGAGGTCAGTGATCGAGCGTAGGACTCTCGAATCTCCGAGACCTGATATGAGTCAACGCTGACCCTTCCATTCCTTTGTCAGGACTTTCTCTATCGGGATCTCGACACTCGCGGTGTCGAGTAACTCGATTCTCCGACTCCCGAGTCCCGATATGCCGAAACTCCGATGAGCTCGTGGATTTTACTTTTCAACGGTCCCGTCACCTCGTTGGGATTTCAGACTTCGCGGGATCACGAATCCTGATGTCCAATGTTTTGGGACTTTACTTTTCCCGAACCCCGATACAGTGTGCTACCTGTCCACCAACAACTCCTGTGGCCCCACACTGTACTTGTAGCCGTCGGGATATCGTGTATCGGGATTTCGCGACTTCCATTACGAAATCTTCGATTCCTTTCTTACGAAATACCGATAGGCGATTTCGCGAATAATCCAACGCCCATGGCTGTCTTGGATCAACGGCTCTGCCCCTTCTGAGCTTTAAACACTATGGGAATATCTGCAGTATCCCCCTGCACCCCCGCGAGATCCAACGGATCACTGTGATTCGCTGATTTTCCCTGGAAGATATCGACCGTCCGTTCTTCCTTATGCAATCCACGAAATGACTAAGTGTTCTTCCACAGAACTTATCCACCTGCGTGCAAACTTGCGACGCTTCTTTCCAACCTTCAAGGCACAACTTTTCTACGCTGTCCTTCAACAAATTCAAAGCTCCTATCCCTCCTGAGATTTTCCCCACGACTTCAAGTCCTTCAAGAAAACTCTTTCACGCACTCCTTGCGGCAAACCTTCAACAACATCGAAGTGTTGAAGTCACTTGACTCTGCGCACACTTGTAGCAACAGTCTGTCAAATGCTTCACTCAGGTTCGCAACCCTGAGACTTTTACCCGGCCTGCGCACTCCTTGCACGACTCTTGTGCCCAACTGCACTTCTGGATGAATGAGAACAAAAACTATCTCTATCTGAACCCTCTGTCAACGCACTCCTTGCAGGAATTCTCTGGTACAAATAGAGAAACAATTGAAACTCATTCCATCTCCTCTCAGACTTTAATTCATACATGAAATCACATACACAGCATATAAAAGCAAATGTATAACAGGAAGCAAACGTTCATGAGCCTATCATTCAACACCAATACACAGAGAACAACACAAATCATGAATTTGAATCAAAGATTTCTATTAATTCAAATGTCTATACATGGGTGTTTTTATACAACTCTCTGCTTCTTCTTGCTCCAAATGATTCTGAATAATGTTACAATGCACAATGAGGGTGTCTATATCCCGTTTCCCTCTTGTGCTCTACAACTGTATAGTCTAGAATTAAATTCTATCTACTTTACATTAACTATTTTAAATGTCATCTACCTACTAAGGACGAGAGCTATCCACTCAAGGTCCATTTACAATATACAAGTGAGCCTCATCTTAATGGCTCATTTAAGATTTGCGCAACAATTCCAAAGTGTTTTCAAAATTTGTGTCGGCCTGTCCAGCTATCCTCCTCTTCCACACTGGCTCGCTTGATGTGTTGGTGATGCTCCTGCATCATACTCCCTTGCTTGAAAACTTTCATGGGCTCCTGTCCATGAGCTCCTACACGGTCTATCCATGCTTCTGTATCTCAGCTTCAGTCTCCTAGCTGGCATCTTCAACTGGATGGTTCTTCCACTTGACTAGATACTCAAAATATTGTTTTCACCTGGTCCTCTTACTCACTCTCTTGTCCAGTATGCATTCCATCTATGGCTTCTCTGCAACTGGCATTTTCTTCATCCACTAGATCCCTGGCTGCTCATCTCCAGTCTCTACTTCTCCAGCTCTATATGGGTACAAATCTGATACATTGAATATCGAAGAAATTTCGATCCCATCGGGTAGTTCAATCTCATAAGCATTGTCCCCAAATTTTCTCAATACCTTGCATGGCCCGATTTTCTTCATCTTCAGCTTATTGTATGCTCCTCTCGGGAACCTTTCTTTCCTCAAATGTGCCAAAACCAGATCACCAACCTCGAACTGAATTTGTCTCCGATGTTGATCTTCTCTGCGCTTGTATTCCTGACTTGAATTCTGCAACCGCTCCTTCACCTAGTTGTGAAGTTTCTTCATCGCCTCAACGAATTCCTTTGCACTAGCTCTCCTAGTAGCAGTCTGTCCTAAATCTCTCAGTTCAGAAATTCCCCTCGGCTGGATGCCATAAACAACCTGAAATGGACTCTGGCCTGTGCCCCGATTCACTGAGTCATTGTACGCAAATTCTACCTGTGGTAATATATTGTCCCAACTGCTGTGGTGCTATGTCACCAAGCTTCTCAGCAAGTCTCCCAGACTTCTGTTTACCACTTCCATATGTCCATCCATCTGAGGATGATAAGTTGAACTAAACATCAAATTAGTCCCCAGCTTCTTCCATAAGGTCCTCCAAAAATGCCCTATGAATTTCGTGTCTCTGTCCGAAACTATACTTTTCGGCAACCCATGAAGTTGAATGACCTCTTTGAAGAACAGATTTTCAATGTGAGTTGCATCACTGGTATTCTAACATGGGATGAAGTGTGCCATCTTGGAAAACCTATCCACTACTACAAAGATTGAATCAACACCTCTTTGTGTCCTTGGCAACCCCAATACAAAATCCATGCTTATCGCATCCCACAGCCTTTCTGGTATGGGCAGCGGTTGATAAAAACCCGCATTTTTCTTTCTTCCCTTCGAATGCTGGCAAATTTTGCATCTATCTACAAATTTTTTGACATTCGCTCGCATTCCTAGCCAAAAATATGACTCATTCAATTTCGTGAATGTTTTGTCATGACCGAAATGTCCTGCCAATCCACCACTGTGTTTCTCCTTCAATAGATTCTCCCTCATGGAGAATTTTGGAATACACAGTTGATTGCCTCTGAACAAAAATCCTTCCTGGATCATGTATTCTATCCACGGGCTTTTGTCTCTGAGAACTGGATTCTCAGCTGCTTCATACGCTTCCTGAAAATCTGGATCATCTGCGTACATATTCTTGAGATCATCAAAACCTAAAGTGCGGACTCTGAACTCCTGCAACAACAAACACTTCCTTCTCAAAGCATCAACAACTTTGTTAGCAGTACCAGAAATATGTTTAATCACAAATGTGAAATTCTTCATATACTCAACCCATTTTACATGTTTCTGATTCAACTTCTCCTGTTGAGTCACAAACTGCAATGCATGATTGTCACTGTACAATACAAATTCTTTGGGTATCAAGTAATGCCTCCATTTTTGTAATGCCTGTATGATAGCATAAAACTCCTTATCATACATGGAGTATTTCAATTTCTCTTCATTCAACTTCTCGCTGAAATATGCTATCGGCCTGTCTTCTTGACTCAAGACTGCCCTGATTGCAAATCCGCTTGCATTGCATTTCACCTAAAATGTTTTCTGGAAATCCGGCAACACCAAAACCGGTTGTTCCGTGATATTCCTTTTCAACAGATTGAAACTCTTTTCAGCTTCTTCTGTCCAGTGAAAAGACTTATGCCGCTTCTTCACTGTATCCATCATCACTGCGCTAATTCCACTGAAATTCTTGATGAATTTTCAGTAGAAACTAGACAAACCATGAAAACTTCTCACCTCGAATACATTCCTCGGTGATGGCCAATTATTGATCACTTCCACCTTATCTGGATCCATCCTCAACTCATTTTCCGAAATAACAAATCCCAAATAAATGAGTTATGTCTTCATGAATGAGGACTTCTTCATATTAATCAACAACTTCTCCTGCTGTAGTTTCTGCATCACTATAGCCAAATGCTTCAAGTGCTCTGCCACTGATTTACTATAAACCAGTATGTCATCCAAGTATACGATGACAAATTTCCCGATGAACTCCCTCAGGACTTCGTTCATCAACCTCATAAAGGTACTTGGTGCATTTGTTAATCCAAACAACATAACAAGCCATTCATACAAACCCTCGGTTGTTTTGAATGTTCTCTTCCATTCATCGCCTTCTCTCATGCGAATATGGTGATATCCTCTTTTCAAATCAATCTTTGAAAAGTACCTTCCTCCACTCAAGCAATCCATCAGATCATCCATTCTTGGCAATGTAAACCTGTACCTGATGGTTATCTTATTGATCGCTCTCGATTCGGTACACATCCTCCAACCTCCGTCTTTCTTCGGACTGAGTATTGTTGGAACAACACATGGACTCAAGATTTCCCTGACTAACCCTTTGTCCAACAACTCTTGGAATTTCCTTTTAACCTCCTCATTCTCCTGCAGCATCAATCTGTACACGGCTTTATTTGGAAAACTGGATCCTGGTATGAGATCAATATGATGACTCACACTCCTAACCGGTGGCAACGAATGAGGTAGTTCATCCACTATAATGTCAGCGAACTCTTCCAGCAGTTCCTGAACTTCATCCGGTCAATCATCCACTCTTGTACTAGTCAGAACAATCCACGGCTTCCTGACCACAAATAATTGTGGATCCTCCTTCTTCTTAACCTCGGTAAGAAGTTCCTTTCCACTCATGAGAAGTATTGTGTTGCTTACTTCCGGCTTCACCTCCTTATCCTTTATCGGAAGCAACATGTGTGTCCTCCCATTTTTCTCTAGGGTGTATGTGTTCATTATCCCATCATGAATCAAATTTCTGTCATATTGCCATGGTCTACCCAACAATAGATGACAAACATCCATAGGAATAACATCACATAAGATCTTATCATTATATCCACCTATCTTGAATTCAACCAAGCATTGTTTAGTAACAGTTACCTGGTGTCCTTTCTGTAGCCATGAAACTCTGTATGGGCTTGGATGATCAGTCGTCTCCAACTCCATCTTCTCTACCATCTCTGTAGATACGAGATTATCCATGCTACCACTATCTACAATGACCTTGCATACGATGTCCTTGGTCTTGCAAGCAGTCCTAAAGAGTCTGGTCCTTTGGACTGAACTTTCCACCTCCTTCTCGGGTGTCAAAAGGACTTTTCGCATCATGAGCAATCTTCCGCCTTCAACGTCTTCGGACTCAACATCCTGCCTCTGTGCTTTGGTGATGTGAGCTTCTCCAATGTCCTTCTTTTTCTCTGGACACTCGTAAGACTTGTGCCCATTCTTTCTGCATGTGAAGCATGTGATTAGTCCACCTCTTCCTCTTACTTTGCCTCTAGTACGAGGAAAAGTGTTGTTGTCAGCATAATCTCCTCTCTGTTCATTATGCTGCCCTCTCTGTTCAACATATGGCCCCTGCTGTGAGGTTCCACCTCTCTCTGCACGAGTCTGAGGTTTCTTCCATTCCTCCTTGGGCTTCTGGTATTTTTCCTGGGCAAATTCTTTGCCTCTGGGATGACTTCTGCCTCGGCCCCTCTGACTCTGTTTTTGGCTCAGCTTCTCTTAAGCTTTCAGAGCCATCTGATAAGCATCTTCCACCATTCAGATGGTTACCATGCTCATCTCATCCTGGATATCATATCTCAGGCCATTCATGTATCTGGGAACTTTTTCATCATCGCTCTCCCGATGACCTGCCTTGATGTTCAGTCGATAGAATTCCTCAGTGTATTCTTTCACTATCATCATCTTCTGTCTCAAGTTCTGCATTCTCTTGAATAGAGTAATTTGATAATCCCTGGGGATGAATTTCACCTTCATCTTTGCAATCATCCTGTCCTAGCTCTTGATCTTCTTCTTTACCTTGCAGCGCCTATCAGCTTGTAGTTCATCCCACCACAATGTTGCATGTCCTTTTAAGAATGTAACAACATGCTTGACTTTCTTGTCCTCTTCGACATCTTCGTAGTTGAAGTAAGTATCCAGAGCTCTAATCCAATCTAGTAGCTCCTCTACATCCAAGTTTCCCTCGTAAATTGGAATATCCATCTTCGCTCTTGCACCCATCCTAGCAATAGCTTTGATCAAATGCTCATTTGATGCATCTCCGGTTGTAACTTCCTCCTCTCGTTCAACCTCTATTTCACTATCTGAATCACTTAGATCCCCTGCACTAGCTGTGCATCTTTGCGCTGTCTCCATGTCCTCGAGTCTCGCTCGGAGGTCTCTCATTTGTCTCTCTATGGCTGGATCAGTTATCTTACTACCTCTTCTTCTCTGCACTTCCCCATCCTCTGGATCAGGTGACTTCCTATCTCTCCTTGGCGGCATGGCGAATTCTCCTCTTCTCTGCTACAGAAAGCAAAGAACAATATGTCTTAGCTCTGATACCACTTGACGTTGTGTATCAAAGTACTCCTTACCTCTTATGCCTTCCTCGCCTGAAATATACAGACAAGAATCTGAAGCTCTGATACCAAACTGACGCAGTGTCGCACCTGCAGGCACGCCTGCTCACAGGATCTTCTCTTTCCATGACCTGAAGAACACTAACCGGTCCTTCTATTTCCCTATCGGGAAATCTGCACCCACAGATCTCTTTGCACGAATCCCCCTCTCTTTACTTATCGAGGAATCGGACTTCACAACCTTGCGAGGTCAGAGATCGAGCGTAGGACTCTCGAATCTCCGAGACCCGATATGAGTCAATGTTGACCCTTCCATTCCTTTGTCGAGACTTTCTCTATCGGGATCTCGACACTCGCGGTGTCGAGAAACTCGGTTCTCCGACTCCCGAGTCCCGATATGCCGAAACTCCGATGAGCTCGTGGCTTTGACTTTTCAACGGTCCCATCACCTCGTCGGGATTTTGGACTTTGTGGTATAGCGAATCCTGATGTCTAATGTTTCAGGACTTTACTTTTCCCGAACCTCGATACAATGTGCTACCTGTCCACCACCAACTCATGTGGCCCCACACTGTACTTGTAGCCGTCGAGATATCGCGTATCGTGATTTCACGACTCCCATTACCAAATCTCCGATTCCTTTCTTACGAAATCCCAATAGGCAATTTCGCGAATAATCCAACGCCCCTAGCTGGCTTGGATCAACGACTCTGCCCCTTATGAGCTTTAAACACTATGGGAATATCTGCAGTATCCCCCTACACCCCCATAATATCCAATGGATCATGGTGATTCATTGATTTTCCCTGGAAGATATCGATCGTCCATTCTTCCTTATGTAATCCACGAAATGACTAAGTGTTCTTCCACAGAACTTATCCACCTGTGTGCAAAATTGTGATGCTTCTTGCCAACCTTCAAGGAACAACTTTTCTACGCTGTCCTTCAACAAATTTGAAGGTCCTATCCCTCCTGAGCTTTTCTCCATGACCTCAAGTCCTTCAAGAAAACTCTTGCATGCACTCCTTGCGGAAAACCTTCAACAACGTCGAAGTGTTGAAGTCACTTGACTCCGCGCACAACTGCAGTAGCAGTCTGTCAAATGCTTCACTCAGGTTCGCAACCCTGAGACTTTTACCCGGCCTGCGCACTCCTTGCACGACTCCTATGCCCAACTGCACTTCTGGATGAATGAGAACAAAAACTATCTCTATCTAAACCCTCTGTCAACGCACTCCTTGCCGACACTTCAACTGCACTCCTTGCAGGAATTCTCTGGCACAAATAGAGAAACAATTGAAACTCATTCCATCTCCCTCTCAGACTTCAATTCATACATGAAATCACATACACAACATATAAAATCAAATGTATAACAGGAAGCAAACGTTCATGAGCCTATCATTCAGCACCAATACACAGAGAACAACACAAACCATGAATTTGAATCAAATCTTTCTATTAATTCAAATGTTTGTACATGGGTGTTTTTACACAGCTCTCTGCTTCTTCTTGCTCCAAATGCTTCTGAATAATGTTACAATGCACAATGAGGGTGTCTATATCCCGTTTCCCTCTTGCGCTCTATAATTGTCTAGTCTAGAATTAAATTCTATCTACTTTACATTAACTATTTTAAATGTCGTCTACCTACTAAGGATGAGAGCTATCCGCTCAAGGTCCATTTACAATATACAAGTGCGCCTCATCTTAATGGCTCATTTAATATTTGCGCAACAATTCCAAAGTGTTTTCAAAATTTGTGCTAGCTTGTCCAGCTGTCCTCTGCTTCCGTGTTAGCTTGCTTGATGTGTTGGCGATGCTCCTACATCAAATCATGCTGCTTGTTTGTTCTAGGTAGTCCGGTGATAAAATCCATTGTCACCACGTCCCATTTCCACTCAGGAATTGGTAAAGGCTGCAGCAACCCTGCTGGGTGCCTATGTTCCGCCTTAACCTTTTGGCACTCCATACATCTGGCAATGTATTCAATGATTTCTTTCTTAAAACCCGGCCAAAAATAATGGCTTTTGACTGCTGCCACAGTCTTCTGATATCTAGGATGTCCAACATAAGCCACGTTATGCATCTCCTTTAGAATTGCTAGCTTCAATTCTCGGACATTAGGTACATACACTCTATTTTTATACAGAAGTAAACCATCAGTTCCCAAGGTGTAACTTTCCTTGGTCTGTGGTCTATCACTTTGTTGTAGCTTTGCTACAAGACCTCTGTACTGCAAATCGGTATTTCCAGCTTCCAAAATTCTGTCTTTCATCTCAGTTCTGTACATGCTAATGGTTGTAGCATGTAATTTGTGCACTTTTTTGCTGAGTGCATCAACCACCTTGTTTTCTTTCCCTTTGATATGCTTGATATCAAAGTTATACTCACACAGAAACTCCAGCCATCTGGTTTGCCTCGCATTAAAATTCGGCTGATCAAATAAATACTTCAGACCATTGTGGTCTATTCTTAATTCAAATCTCCTTCCCATGAGGTAATGTCTCCATTTCATCAAGGCATGGACGATTGCTGCTAGCTCTAAATCGTGAGTGGCATAATTCCTTTTGTGATCTTTCAGCTTTCGAGACTCATAACAAATTACAAATCCCTCTTGGATGAGAACTCCTCCCAGCCCCTCCTTACACACATCTGTGCACACTACGTAATCCTTATTTGGATTTGCAATCTTTAGAATTGGAGAACTAGTTAGTAGTTGCTTCAATCGCTGGAAGCTGCTCTCACATTCTTTAGTCCACTGGAACTTCTTCTCCTTCCTTTGCAAGGAAGTGATAGGGTGAACTATGTTTGAAAATCTGGCTATAAACCTTCTGTAGTAGCTTGCTAGACCCATAAAAGATATAACTTCCGCCACATTCCTTGCTGCTGACCATTCTCGAATGGCCTCAACCTTTTCAGGATCCACAACGATCCCTTCCTTTGATATAATGTGCCCCGAGTAATGAATCTGCCTTTGATAAAATGAGCACTTGCCCAGTTTTGCATACAGTTGGTGTTCTCTCAACACCTGCAACACCATTCTCATATGTTGTTCATGTTCTTCCTCTGTCTTGGAATACACCAAGATATCGTCCAGGAAGACTATGACAAACTTGTCCAAATAATCTCTGAACACTCCATTCATTAAGCACATGAAAACAACAGGTGCATTTGTCAATCCAAACGACACCACTGTGAATTCATAATGACCGTACCTTGTTCTAAAGGCAGTCTTGCTAATGTTCTCATCATTTATTCTCACTTGGTGATATCCAGATCTGAGATCTATTTTTGAAAATATTTTCGCATCCTTCAACTGATCAAAAAGATCATCAATCCTTGGTAGAGGATACTTGTTCTTGACAGTGACGTTATTCAACTGTCGGAAATCAATGCATAGTCTCAACGTCCCATCTTTCTTCTTCACGAATAGGACCGGGGCTCCCCAAGGTGACATGCTGGGGCGAATGTATCCCTTCTTTAGTAGCTCTTCGAGCTGCAATTTCAACTCTTTCAGCTCTGGTGTACTCATTCTATAAGGAGCCTTCGAAACTAGAGTTGCTCCAGGCATCAAATTTATAGAAAAATCGATGTCCCTCTTTGGAGGTAGTCCAGGTACCTCCTGAAATATATCCTTGAACTCTTTAAGTACCTCGTGATCTTCCATATTTGAGACTACATCTCGAGATGCTTCTTCCACCCGAGCTGCATATAATTGACAGCCTTTCCGGTAACATTTCTTCAGCTGCATGGCTGATATTTCCCTAACAGCCACAACTCTGGGAATTCCTTGGATTGTTACTGGATTTCCCTCTTTGTTCAAGCAGGTAAACCTCTTGTTATAGTAATCTAGAAGGGCATGGTGCTGGTCCAACCAGTCCATCCCAATTAAGTAATCGTATGAGCCTAAAGTAAAAATGTTCAATTCAGCCTTAGTGCTCATTCCTTTCATGTCCACTGAACAAGACTTAACCAATTCAGTGACCTTCCTCTTGGTCCCTGTGGCCAACTTCACTAACCAAGACTTTTCATGTTTGCTTCTTGTTAAATGAAAACTTTCCACCACTCTAGGATCTATATAACTATGGCTAGCCCCTGAATCAATTAAAATAACAAGTGGTCAGTTGTTGATCGTACCTTCCACTTCAATCATGTGCGATTGAAATTCTGCTTGCTTGTTGTCGAGGGCTGCATAGATCCTTGGCATTCTGCTGCCCATATCCTCCACTGTTTCATCCTGCTGAACAGTATGGATAGTTCTCACTTTATCTTTTATGTGGGGGAAGTCTCTGTACCTATGATTCCCTTTACAACCCCAACACTCCATAGGTGGCAGTCTTGGCATCTGCTCACTCCCTTCATTTTTCCTAGGCTCTCTAAAAGATGACTGTCCCCAAGGACTATTTCTGAAAGAGGGAGGCATGTTTCCCTTCTGCCTCTGTTCCTTCTTAATCCTCTTCTGGTCATCCCAAGCCTTCTGAAAGGTAGGCTTTTCTCTTTGTTGTTCATATAGACATTTAGCCTTTCTTATGGTTTCTTCCATGGTCTTAGGATCGTCATACTGAATCTTGTCACCAATGGAAGGTGGTAGTCCACTCAGATACCTATGAATTTTAATAGTCTCGTCTTTGATGAATGGAACATACTTCAGTAGTTCCAGAAAGCTTCGTTCATACTCATCAATGGTCATACTATCCAACTTGAGTTCGAAGAACTCCTTCATCTTTCTATCATAGTATCTTTTGGTCAGGTATTTCTTCTCAAAATACCTCTTAAACTCCTTCCACGTGACCTATTTCTCTCTGATGTGTTGCACCTGCACCAACTGATCCCACCACATGGATACTTTTCCTTTCAGCTGGTACATTGCAATTCTTCCTTCTGCATGGGAAGAATAATTCTGGAATTGGAAATATTTCCTCATGCCAAGCAACCATGTCTCGGCATATTCCTCCTTCTTATGTTCTCCATCAAATGTTGGAGGCTTAATTTTGTCCATCTCCCCTTTCAATTCATCATTTCCAAATTTTCGGTGTTTTCTGGTAGGGGACGGGCTTGAACTACTGTGTGTCTCCTTTCCAGAATGCTTCGGGGAGAGACGGTAATGTCTGTTACCACTCCTTGATCTCCTTCTCCTCTCAGGGGTTCTGACACTTCTTGATCTGCTTGTGTCACTCCCTTTTTCCAATTTCTTTTCTATTCTTTCCAGGCTCTTCAACACTTTTAAGTTGAATTCACCATGTCGATCCCTGATTTTCATGAGCTTTTGGCTATCAGCTAGACAAGCCTGGGCATATTTCTGCAATCTTTCGATGAGTTGCATCATATGTTCTTCCTTATCCATCTCTTTTCCATGCTCGTTAGAGTTTGTTCCTTCGACTCCCAGGTTGACATCCCTTCCTACCCTTTCGTCCTCTGTTTTGGAGGCAATCTGCACCTTTTCCCTCTCCATACTCGACGTTAGCTAACTGGAATATTGACTCTCATTGAACTCTGCACACACAGTGTGCAATTCAATTCAAAGTTTGTCAGGCCATTAAAACCTCTCGAACGATCCTCAACATTTATAAACCAATATGAACAAGAACAAAAGATGTTTCGATCCAAATAAGTTTCCTGAGCTCTCATTGGGCTCTACAAATTCTGGGACTTCGGACTTCGGAATCTCGGTCCATGAAGATCCAGCAGTTAAATATTCGTAACCAAAGTCACCCTTTTTGCAACTCGCGATCTCGAGAGTTCATGAGTCGAAGACCCTCGACTCATTTCATCTAAACGTCGATACCCAAGATGCGACATGAGTATGGCTCCCTCCTCGCTAGCGTCTGCTACACATGACTGTAGTCTAGGGCTAAGTGCTAGCACTCTTCTCTACTCGCACCTTCGTGAGTTGTGGCGTCCCACCCTGGTACCTCCCTTTCACGAAACCCCGAGAAGTGATGTTGACTTTTCTCTTCTCGTTCTCGCTACTTCGCGACTTTGCGAGTTTCAATGTTGAGCTCCCATGCCCTTATCTCGCGAGTCCCTGAAATTGTGAATTCCTTTATTCTCCTGGCCCACAGTACAGTTGTCGCCCTTCACCGTCGTGGAATGTGGTATGTTCAGGAGGGTCCACATCGCTTTTAACGACGTCATCGGGTCCCACCACTCTCACCTGTATTCTCGAATCACTAGCATGTGGTACAGATTCATGCATCCAAGTCCAATCCAAGCATGGAATCCAATGGTCAGATCCCCTCCTCAGATCAACGACGTAGATCTTTTTGGCATTCCATAGTTTTCGGGTGTTTCGCGTATCGCGATTCCCACACTCTTGTGTGATTCAAAATGGATTTAAACCCTGCGCATAATCTCCAGATCCAACGGTCACGAGGGTCCGCCTACCCTCCCGAGCAGATCCTAAGGTTCTAATGCTATTGGTGTGGAGACCTATTTCCCCATGGCCATAGACCACCCTGACTGTGGTTTCACACACTGCTAAACCTCCTGAGCTTAACAACTCATCAAGTAACTCCTTGACACTTCGGGGCAAACCAAGGTCTGAAATTGGCCTTCTAGACCCAGTTTCCCTCGCACTCTGGGTCCAAAGCCTGCTCCACTGGCCCATCTAGGCTCTGTGTCGAAACCTTAGCTCTCATACCAAACTGTAGCGCACCCTTTCAGCTACCATGGCTTAATCGCTCTTAAAAGGAGACTTTAACACCACATGGTACATAAATCATACAAGTATTATATAATCCACATGCATTTAAACAAATAAACACATTCTACACAGAGTATTCATATGAGTTACTTCCACAATTAACAATCAATAGTGTTTCATACTAATTCATATACACAGTGGAAATCATGATAACATAAACAGTAGAGTCATGTGAAAACATGATTAAAACAGAATCAGATACTTATCTTTCAATAGTGGTAGAATCCACCAACCAAGTGTAGGCCTTCCACGAACCTCCGAGCCTTAGACCACATTGCTCATCATCTCATCAATGAGTCACCCCCGAGCTGGGACTAAGCTCCACCCTGAGACAAGGAATCCTAGGATAGGCTGAGGTTACATGGAAAACAACACACAACCACAGGAATGGATTCTCTCCTAAGAACCACCCACACTCACTACCCACAAACCCTCATTCCCCACATGCCTGTTCCACCCCAGGAGTATACACCTTCTCTGTCACATGGACAACTCTTTGACTGCTAATCTCCCTTGCCTTGGGTTATAGGAACAGGTCGGACCGTAAGTCTACGGCTCCATGGCAACTACAAGTTTTCTTCTAGGAGTTCTCTCCTTCCTCTGCACACTCTCTCACCTGGAGGGAGTCGCTCCTAGGTCCATCAACCTGTTCTTCCAACTTCAACCACCTCTCTCACCTAGAGAGAGTGTTGTACAAACTAGCCAAAAAGTCACACAGTATCAAACAACTCTGGATTCTCAGGGATGCGAGACGAGTCGTCAACGCAGGGGTCGATGCAGACTCCCTAGTTTAGAACAGAGAATGGAGTACCATCTTTCTCGAACAAACACAGACTCTTTCCAGAAATTGACACAAGATTCTCGTTCCGAGAATGCACACATGGGTTTTCTCAGAGCCAGACATAGACTTTTTGAATCACAGGGATGCACGAAGGTTCTCTACAGGAGTCAGGTTGGTCGTACTACTTAGAGCTCATACCCCCTTAGGAAATCCCCTCAAATGAGAGAGTGAACCCTTCTCATGGCTCACCCTGGTCGTTTTATTCACATGCGTCAGGGTTGACACTTGTCACCCATGGAACTGCATGCGTTCCACCAGCACGCATCACCCTTGTACGTCCTCCCTTGCACATGTCTTTTTGGGATAATATTAAAATATTATTCCCAGGCTTAAGCCCCCTAGGCTTATCCCCCAGGCTCAACACTTAGCCCCTTTTTCCACCTTCCATCCCCTAATCCCTTGCCTTCTCTGTGGAATCTCAGTCCCCCTTCACTCATTCATCGTGGTCGGTCTGCACTTGACGGTGTTTACAATTTTATTAAATGTTTTTGTATATATATACAAGTACAAAATTAGGCCCTGAGCCTCCAACCCTTAGGCTCTTTCGCCTAACAGTCACATAAGCCCACTGACTTATACAAACTTGGCTCACCAGCCTATAACACATATTTATAGTTCATTTCATACATCAGATTTACAACTGGGCTCAGCCTTGGGGACATTACACATTATAAGAAAGATTGCAAATCTAAGAAGGTTGAAAAACGAAAGGGATCGGATAGTACCTCTTCCACAGAGTCGAAAACCTCCACTGAAGAAGGAGATTATTTTTACCTGGCATCTACAAGTACACATGCAGACCGTGATGTATGGTTGATCGACTCAAGTGCATCATACCATATGACGCCTCACAGGGAGTGGTTCTCTAAATATGAAAAATATGATGGTGGTGATGTATTCCTAGGAGATGACTCGACAACAAAAATCATGGGACGTGGAAGGGTTAAGTTGTTGCTAAAAGATAGAAGGATTAGAAATCTCCTTGGGGTTCTGCACATTCTAAAACTTGCCAGGAGCCTAATATCTGTAAGCAAGTTGGATGATGCAGGAGTGGATACTATATTTGGAAAGAACACTTGCAAGATGGTACGAGGAGCAATGGTGTTGATGAGGGGAGTTCGGTGTGGAACTCTATACAAGTTGTTGGGAAGCACTTATACTAGTGGATGTAACAGTTATGTTTTCCTTGAGCACAAAAATGAAGGAGACAAGACCAATACTGTCCTAGAAAATAATACCATGTTGTGGCATCAAAGACTAGGGCATATTGGAGAAAAGGGTCTTCGAACACTACACGATAAAGGTATGGTTGAAGGTATGTCTAATTTCACTCTGGATTTTGATTTCTGTGAACATTTCATATATGGTAAACATAATCGAGTAATATTCCCATCTGGTGCTACAAGAGCAAAGGGGATATTAGAGTTGATACACAGTGATGTGTTTGGACCTATTCTTGTTCCATCCCTAGGTAAATCTGTGTATTATGTTTCAATCATAGATGATTTTTCAAGGAACACATGGATTTATTTTCTTAGAAAGAAATCTATGGTATTTGATAAATTTAAAGAGTTTAAGGCTCTGGTAGAAAATCAAACAGAGAAGAAAATAAAGGTATTGAGAACAGATAATGGTGGAGAATTCTGCGGAAATGAATTCGAAGAATTTTGTAAGAAGTGTTGTATAACAAGGTAGAAGACTACTCCATACACTCCTCAACAGAATGGAGTTGCAGAAAGGATGAACATGACACTAATGGAAAAACCAAGGAGCATGCTCAGTGGTGTCGGGTTAGGACAAGAATTCTAGGTAGAGGCAGTGGGTACAACATGTTACCTGGTCAATCGATCACCTTCATCAGCGTTGGATGATAAAACTCCACACGATGTATGGTCTGGAAAGAAACCCTCTCTTCAACATCTTAGAGTGTTTGGTTGTGATGCTTATGTACATGTTCCAAAGGAAAATAGAAGTAAGATGGATAAAAGGGATGGAAAGTGTATCTTTATTGGTTATAAAGATGGTGTGAAAGGTTATAAGCTTTGGAACCCATAAACCAAGAAAATTGTTTACAGTCGAGATGTTGCTTTCAGAGAGGTAAAAAATGTGTCCAAACAAGAATTCCTACCAACGCAAGATGAACTTGATAAAATAGACATTGAGTTGGATGATGCAAAATCTAAATCATCTGAAGAAGAGGAAGCCGAAGAAGAAGAAGAAGAAGAACCTCATACCCCAGTATTGAGAAGATCAGTGAGAGATATAAGGAAACCAGAAAGGTATATTCCACCTAATTTTTGTTCCAATTTTTTTTTATCCATTACTGATGATGATCCTAGAACTGTTAGGGAAGCAGTGAACTCAGAGGATAGTAAACTCTAGAAGAAGGCCATGGTTGAAGAAATGGATGCCTTGGATAAGAATGAGGCATGGGATATAGTTGAGTTGCCAGCTGGAAGAAAATATGTTGGTAGAAAATGGTTGTTTAAGAAGAAGTTTAATGCACAAGGTAAAGTGGTGAAATACAAATCTCGGTTAGTAGCAAAAGGTTATTCCCAGGTAGAGGGAATTAACCTCGGTGAGATTTTTTCTCCTGTTGCTAAGTTAACTTCTATTAGATTTATTTTATCTATTGCTATTTCCTTTTATATTGAAGTGGAACAGATGGATGTGAAGACAACATTCCTACATGGGGATCTGGAAGAAGAAATGTACATGAAGCATCCATAAGGCTTTGTAGTGAAGGGAAAGAAAGAGATGGTTTGTAAGCTAAACAATTCACTATATAGTCTGAAGCAATCACCTAGGATGTGGTACCAAAAGTTTGAAACATACATCCTTGGATTGAGATTTGTAAGAAGCAGAGTTGATCATTGTGTATATTCCAAGCAGGTTGGTAATCACTTCATTTATGTAGTGTTGTATGTTGATGACATTTTGTTGGTAGGAAATAACATGGATGTTATCAAGGAGGTGAAATCGCAGCTATCCTCCAAATTTGACATAAAGGATCTCAGTGTTGCTAACTTCATTCTAGGAATGGAGATTAAAAGAGATCGTACAAACAAGAAACTCTGGTTAAATCAGAGAAAATATGTTGAGACGATATTGCAGAGTTTTAGTATGCATGGAAGTAAACCGGTCAAGGTTCCTATTCCTATAGGTGTAAAATTATCTGCAGATCAGTTTCCCAAGACATACGAAGAAGAAAAGGACATGTCCCATGTTCCATATGCCAATGTAGTTGGCAGTTTGATGTATGCAATGATCTGTACTAGACCGGACATTTCACATGCAGTGGGAGTTTTGAGAAGGTATATGTCAAAACCAGGGAAGGAGCGTTAGACAACAATAAAGAGGGTCTTCAGGTATATTCGTGGCACTACCAGTTATGGATTGTGCTACCAAGGAAGACCAGGATTGGATAGAGTGGTGGACATACATGGATGTTTTGATGCAGACTGGGCTGGAGATATGGATCACAAAAGATCTATAAGTGGGTATGTGTTTAACCTATTTGGAGGAGCAATCAGTTGGATGAGAAAAACACAGGCTGTAGTGGCACTCTCAACTACAGAAGCCGAATACATGGAAGCCACTCATGCAAGCAAGGAAGAAGTATGGTTACAAAGATTGTGTTTATGTATTGGGTTGGTACAAAAAGAAGTGAGATTAGACTGTGACAGTTAAAGTGCAATCTTCCTAGCAAAGAACCCAACGTATCATTCGAAGACAAAGCATATTGATGTTCAGTATCACTTTGTGAGAGACGTGGTTGAGGAAAAGAAGGTGTTGTTGGAAAAGGTTGACACTTTGAAGAATGTTGCAGATTCATTGACAAAGTCTATGAGCAAAGAAAAGTTCTCCTCGTGTAGAATAATAATGGGCATTTCTTCCCTGGATTGTTGACTATATAATCCCCTGGACCCTTGGATGCAAAGAAAACAACAAGTGGGAGAATGTTGGGTATGTGTTATATTCTTTGCATGTGTGTGTGTGGGCGCGTCAGATATGACAACTGTGTCTGACGATCCCTCTAGTAGTGATGTTTGTGTCGTGTGTGTCGAGTGATTTCCTATGGGGGTCCTAGGGGGGGGTAGGTATTCCCCCCTCTAGTTACGTGCAGGGTTTGGCAATGAGCAGTAGCTCAGGGCAATGCTCTGGAATTTTTTTTTGGGCGTTTTTTTCTTTTTTTAGCAGTTTACTAAAAATAATCCTGGTTTTAGGGATTAGGGTTTTGGTATCTACGGAATACCTAAAACCATTGTATATATTGTATAGTGAATGGAGAAATTTGATATAATGAGTATAAGAAAGGTTTTCCTGGTTGAGGGTTTCCGGTATAAATCTCTGTGTACTATGTGAATGAGCCATTGATTAATTTCTATTTTTCTTAAGAATCTATATGCATTTCTTTACTTCATAGGTTTAAAACTGGCATGAATCCTCTAACCAACAAACAACCATCCCCTTTTCAAACTTGTGATTATTTTCATGGGACAACACACAGATCTTCACAGATTTGTAGTCCATGCCTCACACCTCATGCTGGCATCACTTCAAACCTCACACATGTTCCCTAACTATCGTCTCTTCCCTTTCCATTGATTAGTTGGAAAACTATTTCAGATTGCATTTCCTTCATTCGCATGGAAATCACATGGAAATTTCCAAACCAAATTATTGTACTCTCAATCATACACGCAGAAATGCACTCGCACCGGAAACTCTCTACTCACATTCTAATCCTACTGATATAGTGGAATCGGCTCTCACATCTTTGCGGTTCTCTCGTGAGGGAGTTAATCTAGAGCCGACTATGATACCAAAATAGAGAAATGGAGAGAATACATTGCACAAGATTTACACACAGAAAATAGTTTGTATTGCACACTCACATAGATACATTACATGTATATATAGTTGGAGTGAGATCCAACTAATTCTAATCTTGGAGATTTAGGTTGAGAGAATATATCAACAACCTCCTAAAAAACCTCAAGACAATCCCCAAACTTAGCACACAACATTAATGTGAGCATTATCTCGAACAAACCCAATCTTGGATCTTCTCATCTGAGTAGAGATCCACCTTCATTTGTTTCTATCGTAACCAAAAATGTTTCTTCTGATAAATTTGTCATGTAATTCATCCCTAAGTACATGTATTGGATGAGATGTCTTCAAACATGCATCTTACTTCAATGATTTTTTCCATTATAAGATTCACAATAAAATTCTCTAGATCTTATTTTCACTATCAACCCATCTTTGTTTCTCCTAAAATATGAATAATTTTTCCTCCTTTGTCCATGGCAAGTTTGAATGGTACCCATAAGGTGTTCATTTAAGTTTTGTTGTTTGAATTTGTACTAAAGGTTTCCTTAAATGAAATATGATCACCATAGATCCATATTTAACTTTTGATATATTATGTGTCTAGAGGCATCAAATTCCTCTAGATGCAAATTCTTTTAGAGTACAAAACTTGAAGAAATGTTTTCATTTCAAAGGATTGGATACCTCTCTACCCATGATAAATCGAGAGTTAAGATGAATCTATCCAACTTCTTTATATATATATATATATATATATACAACTACGTGTTGAGCATAGATGGAATTACACATCTCCTTGATACTCTAACCACCATTCAAATGTTTTAACTATAATTTTTTTTTTACTTTCAATTTGTATATATATATATATATATAAACTTGACATTGAAATATTCACATGTGTTAACTCTATATTAAGCATCCCTCATATGGAGAAGTAGAAAGCACACAATTTTTTTTATTTTCAATTAGTCTCTCTCTAAAGTTGATAAAATTATTTTAGTGAAGGTGGATGTTAAAATATTAGGTGTCAATTTTCAATATATATATTAAAATAAATGTACATAAATTTATGACCTACATTGAATTTTTTTTCTTATTAATCTATGTCAACTCCATAATAAATATTGAAGCAATTACACATCTCTCTCATTCTATGAAGTAAAAATCACCTATTGAAGAAATCATCATTTTTTTACTTTTAATCACTCAATCTCTTTCTCTCTATATATGTAAAGTTGATATAGAATCAGTTTACTTAAAATGGATATTGAAGGGTATGTGCAAGCTAATGATGGTCTCCATAACAAGTTAGTGACAATGTTAAATTGAAGGGATTATTCAAGGTATTTTTGCAATGAATTTGAATATGGTATAAGAATCAGAAGCTTAGTAAATTGAATTAGTTTTCCGAATATACAACTATTTTTCATAGAAATTGTGAATAACTATGTGAAATTTGATTTTTTCTAATAGTGGTATGTTATTTTTCCAGCAAAATATAAGGTTTATGTGTTTGTTCATGCATGCATTGAGTACCTTAAAGATGAAATTTCATTATGAAAACTTTTATAATTGTAGAGATCCCCTTGTTATAGTGTGGTGTGTTAGCACTAGGAATCACCCTCAGATTGCATCGAAAGAAATCCCAGTACCCATCGGGTTATATGTAGATGTAAAAGTGTTTTTTGAGGGGTCAAATAGATAATACTCAAGATGATAATGTTCCAACTCAGAAATCAGGGCTAGCATGCATGAGCAATCAAGGTATTGGCTAACTTCAAATAGTAAGTGGGAGTAAATGTGAACAGAGTGAAGAATTTAGTGAGAGGGATGTAGAGGTTGTTGTAAACATCAGGTCTGCAGACAACCTAAGGAAGAAAAACTCTTAACACAAGATATTCTTGAGTTCAAAGTTTAAGGACACTAAAGAAACATCATAATAATATTATAATCAAACATACATCATAATATCACCACAACAATTCATGTGAATCATTGAAAGCATGAACACTTTAGCATCAGAAGAAAATAAGCTATAATAAGAAGCTAATTTCTATTAACCAAGATGTTTAAAATAAAGTACATAACCAGTTCACAGTAACTTCATCAAAATATTACAGTATAAGGGAGCCTAGCTCAACCATTCGAACCTACTAAATCATTTCATCTATCTATTTATAACAAAAGAGGAAGCAACAACCGGAGGTGTGAGCTGGCCTTCTTCCCATGAAAATCTCTAAGAAGTTATTCCCTCTAACAACTTTACTAACAACTAATGCTATAAAATGGGAAATTGTAAGTTTTAAACCTGCGAAGTAAAGCAATGCATATAGAGTCTTAAGAAATACAGAAATTAATCAATGGCTCATACACAGAGTACACAGAGATTTTATACCGGAAACCCTCAACCGGGAAAACCTTTCTTATTTTCATTATATCGAATTTCACCATTTGCCATACAATATATACAATGTTTTTAGGTATTCCGTAGATACCAAAACCCTAATCCCTTAATCTGGGATTAATTTACAAATCCGCTAAAAATAACAAAATCCGCTAAAAATAGCAAAAACCACCCCAAAAAAATTTCAGGGCGCTGCCAGTAACCAGGGGGGGGCATACCTGCCCCCCCCCTGGGACCCCCCTAGGAAAGTGCTCGGTGCACACGACAGAGCTCTAGGTGAATGGATCATTAGACCTAGTTGTCGTATCTGACGCACCCACACACACACATGCAAAGAATATAACACATACCCAACAAAAATGTTGGTCACTAATCCAACCAATCTTTGAACTGACTTGATCTCCCTTTGATGCACAACTCTTTTCTTTCCAAGTGTCCTTTAGGATCATGTAGTTGTCATCATGCTACCAGCTATTGTCTCTACAATCTTCCACCTCATCAGCCATTCATAAAGATGCTATCTCGAATATCCTTGATTCCTATTATCTGTTGATAGCATTATTTGATAGTGCTCTGAGTAGCGCACTTGGTAGAGGCTTTACCACATTTCCTGTGATTTTTTAGTGCAAACTCAAAAATAGGCAAGTTGAAAAGGTAGTGCCAAGCCTTCGTATCTTCTGTGAAAAATTCAGTCTTTGCCAAAATTTTGGTAGGGAATTTTGGTAGCACCATCCTGGTGTGTCTCTGTGTAGAATTTGGTCTCTGCCAAAATTTCAGTAGTGCCCACATGCATATCCTGTCAAACTTTCAGTAGCGCCATCATAATTCACAACACCTTCACTTGAACATATGCAGAATGGGTAGCAACCTCAAGTATTAGCAACACCATTAGTCTTAGGCGATTTGGCAGCATTATAGGTAGCAAACTGGTGGAACATAAAAAAATAGACTATTTTGTAGCGCCATAATGCTACGAAATTTTTGTGATACTATTGTTGAAGGGATTAATTGTTTGTGAAAACCCAAAACTTTGAACAGTAAGTACTAGAAGCCTATATAGGTGGCATATGTAGCGTTTCATCAATTGTTTATCTTTGAAAAAATGTTCCATCTTCAAAAATGGAACTCACCTTTCACAAATTACTTCATTAACCTGACACTCTTTCTTGGAGAAGGAGGACCTCCCTTTGGCACAACAGGTTTCTTCCCTTTAGCAGTGGCAGGCTTCTTCACTAGAGCTATGATCTCCTTGGTTGTTGGTTTGTCATTTTCAATAGTAGCTTCAACCAATACATGCAAGTTCCTTTGAGCCATTTCATCTTGAAAATGTTTCAACTCTACTTTGATCTTTCTGTTATGAGATTGAAAGTCTTTGTTCTACCTATAAATGTTTTTGAGTTTCCTATGAAGAGGTTGGGCCTTTCTTGCTGCAAACCTTGCTAGGTAAATAGTGTGGTTGTAGCCATCCATGAGTTCTTTCATATTAACTCTGTCAGACATGGCATCTTCTTTCAAATGAGCCACCTCCTTCCTATCATCCCTGAGTTTCCTAATTAGTCTTTTGAATGTCTCACTGCCAGATGGAGTAGTGATGTGAACAGTCTCAACAAGATTTTCATGGTTTCTTCTTCCTTCTCCATAGGGATTAATTTCTCTATCTCATAATCCTTCTTGATTCCTTTGCCTTTATCCTTCTTCTTTTGTACATGGATTTGTTCTTTCTTCTTCTGTACATGGATTTCTTCTTTCTTCTCCATGACATTTCCAATGCCTTGGCCCTTATATTTGTTCTTTTGTAGGATAGAGACTTTTGGTAGGGATTTTTCTTCATCAACCTTTTTAGGAGCTGGTGCTCTTGTGAAATAATTTCTGACCTTGATGCTCGCTATTGAAGGAGATGACAAGAACTGTATCTTCTTCCCTTTCTTTGTTGTAGTTTTAGTAGAAGAAGGGGATTCTTCTAACTCTAGTGGAGGAGGGGGTAAAATATCTCTCTGTGGAGAATGCCAAGACTCATCCTCAGTTCCTACAACTTCCTTGATGGCCTCTTGATCTTGAACACAAAAATATTCTCTTTCTCTTCTTGCTAGTACCTGCTTTAGCAACACTGGTGCATGGTAAATGGATTGCTCTCTGTGATTGAGGAGTAGCTGCTATATCAAACTCAAAGTGAGAATCAATAATGAAATGTTCCCATCAAATATCCTTCTTACCTAACTCTTTAGAAACCAACATTCTAATCAATACAGAGTGAAAGATGCTAGTGTCCACAACCTTAGACTTGGATTGAACCCTGTCTAACATCTTTCCTATGCTCCCTAGAAAATAATAGGGAATGTTCATTTCACTTTTGCCACTAGAATGCAACAAAAGCCTTATATGGTACTGGTATAGTGTATTGAACCTCCCTTCACATGTAAAGTACCTCTAAATGATCCTCAATATCCTATTGAACTGATCAATCAGATGATTCCTTGGCACACCTTTAGACAGATTATCAGCTTGATGTTCAGGCTTAAGAAAATATTTGGCATAGGCTACATCTAAGGCCATGGATTTAAACCATCTCTCACCTATGATAGGGATTCTTGTAGCAGCTGAAATAGAGGTCTTAGACACCTCAAATTCTAGGTCCCCTACCTTGGTCTTCAGGCCATCAAAATGTAAGGAAAACTTCCTTTTCACCTCAGGATGACCTATTTGCATATTTTGGCAAAAAGAGAGGCATCCCACCCTTTGAAAAACTTCTCTGGACATGGACTCTACCTCGAATAAATGCATGTCTATAGGCTTGGTCCTAACCACCTTACCTACCTTGTGTGACTTCTTCATCTTAGGAGTCTCCATAGTTTAGGATAAGATATTTTAGGGCTATGGAGTGGTGATAAAAAGGAGGCTTAAAGATTCAAAGCTCAAATCGACAAGGCTTCCCCTTTACAAGAATTTCCCTTAAATCGGATTGGTTGCTAGGTAGCTAAAAATGGTTGTAGAAACCCCTCCCTTGAATGTGTGCAGGTATGAACACTGACAAAAATATATGATGAGAGTATTACCTTGTAATGGTGTTTGAAAACTAGGTTGAAACAACCCAACTCAACTATCAGAGGAGATAGGGGAGAAACAATGTAGTTTCAGTAGCGTCTTTAGGTAGCGCACTGCACATGTAGAGGATAAGACCTTCTTGGATACTGTGAGCTAGGTGACAATGGTGGGAGGATGTATCAAAATCAATGGATAGGTGGTGATATCTGTAGGTTTGAATGGAGGGAAAAATTGATAGCAAGGTGTGAGGAAAGCTTCTCCTCCAACTCTGCAGGCAAGACAACTACCAAAATTTTGAGCGCTAATTCTCCTTGAAATTGATGTACAGAGGAGGAAAACGTGGAATACCTGTGGAATATAGATAGTTCGAGGCCTTAGAAAAATCTCAGGAAAAATTCATGAGAAACTCGACCTCTGAATCCACCTTAGCATCAGATCCGGTAGCACTGCTGCCAACTGGTCGTAACTGGTAGTTTGCGCAACGCAACAATTTTGAGTTTTTTTTCAAAATCCAAAAACCATTATCATAGCTCATAAATATGAAAACTTGAAAGAATCTTTTAACTACCCCTGGCACTGAAAACAAGGAAGATATTACATGAATGTTGTACCCACAAATCATGGTAGAATATGATGGATAGGAAGTGCACTGTGGAAACTGCTGATGAGTTGGCAGTGCTCCAATTCAAAAAATGATTTGACCAGTAAGAAGAGTACAAAAGGGACAACAAGGCAAGTTTATGAGGGCATGAGTGAGGAAAGTGGTAAGTCAAGTCAATTTGATCGAGGAGTGAGTCTATCCTAGTGTCAAGTCATGGAGGGGATCAAAAGATAGGTCATAAAAAATGATCCTGAGTCAAATATTTGTGTAAGGATCAAAACATAAGTCATGACTTAAGCCTTTATTTATCAATGGAAACTAAGAAAACAAACTTTTAAAAGGATAAATCAAAAAATTAAAATCTAAAGGTTTAGGAAAAGATGAAACTAAAGGCTAAAGACCCAAGGCAACTTAGTGCGATAACACGATGTATTCTTGAAAATTTATAATATTAATTTTCAACCTAATAGGGTCTTAACATAATCAAAAGAGTTTCATTTTTTTCTTAGATATTCGTCTCCTCTAGTGTGACATATAACTCATTCTAGAAATGGTTAAGACGAAAAAGTTATAGGAGAATTAAGAGAGGTATGTATTCTAGGATTTTGATATATGCAAAGAAAAAAATAGATTAAAAATAGTAAACACTATTAATTTAAAAGAAAAACTATATATTTGGAATTGGCATAGTTGATCCTATCTATGTCTATAGTTTCATCAACAACTGAATTTTGTAGCCTATAGAAAAATAACATCAAAATAGAGATATAGAGAAGTATTCACAAAATGGAGTTTTTTATCAATTTGTAGAGCGAACCACTAGGTTTTTCATCTCGAATCTAAATACGAGGAAAAAAATTCAACATGTTGTCAATCCCATCCAAAATTCATTAACAACTGAATTTTGTAGCCTATAGAAAAATAACGTCAAAATAGAGATATAGAGAAATGTTCAGAAAATGGAGGTTTTTATCAATTTGTAGACCGAACCACTAGGTTTGTCATCCCGAACCTAAATCTAAGGAAAACAAGTCAACATATTGTCAATCCCATAAAAAATAAAATTGAATTCAAAATAATGCACACACATTCTTAAGAGAGTGGACGTGTTCCTAAGAGCACACACAAAATATAGTAGCGTGCACGCGTGTTCATAAGAGCTTGCACATGCTCCTACAACCTATTTATTATTTTCCATTCCTCTCTATCTCTCTCCCCCACACTTTGAATCCTCCTCTCTCTCTCTCCCCCACTCTCCCCCCTTTCTCTCTTTACCTCTCTCTACCTCCCTATCACCCCCTTCCTCTTACTCTATCTCTCTTTTCCCCCCTCTTTGTCTCCCTCTCACTCTCTCTACCCCTCATCTATGTCTCCCTCTCACTATCGCTTTCTCGTATACATTGTAATACCTAGACATGAAAATACCTAGACATCACAAGGCATGGAAATAAATATACCTATACCTATCTTTAACATGCCTCGGTCTCTTACACCCACTCCCTCTCTATCCCTCCCCCCTTCCCTCTTCCCCTTTTCACCTCCCTCCCCTATTACACCTCCTCTCTCTTCCACCTCGCTCCCACCCTTTCTCTCTCTCTTCACTGTTAGTCTCAATATCAGTGTCTATCTGCGCCTATTTATCTCTCTATCCCCCCTCTCTTTCTCCCTATGTATCCCCCCTTCTTCTCACTCTCTCTCTACCCCTTTGTCTGTCTCCCTCTCTCTCCCCCCCTTCTTCTCATTATCCCTCTCTCTACCCGCCCCTCTTTGTCTCCCTCTCCCTCCCTCTCACACTCTCTCTCTACTCCTTCTCTTTGTCTTTATCCACCCCCCTATCATACTCTCACACACAAACTCTCTCCCCCCCTCCATACAAAAACACCACAAATATTCATAAAAAAATATATAAAAACCACACATTATTATTATAAAAACCCTCGAGGTAGGGAAACACCATACAATGGATCATATTATGGAAGGGATTCTCTAATATTCACTTGCCTCTTCATGCAAGAAAGCTTCTAATCAGCTACACACTCCAAATACAATAATTCTCCTCACATCCCATTACATTACTTGAACCCCTTTATATAGTACTACCTATAACTAAGAACATTCTAGAGGAGGAACCTTCTAATAATCCCTCTTACATTTATTATGTCTATACTAATATATCTAACTACCATAGTGGGCCTTATTTAATAATATAGTGGACCTATTACACCTTACATTGAATGGCCTGCACTATTCTCACTATGGGCCCTCCAGGCCCCCTACTACCTCTCTAACTACACTACATTCCATCCCCCTTATCAAAGAATTATACTCAATGCATGTTATGAGCATTTACAACCATCTACCCAGGTCTCATGGATAAGTGTGGACCATCGTGTTAAATTAAGTTGGGGAGCCAGGGTCCCATGTAGAAATGCATGCCACCATGTTGAAGTAGTTCACCTGCCATTATAAACCAGGGTCCCATGTCCAAGTGCTCATGTCAACTCCACGTTGAAGATATCAGAACTCGAGAACCAATTGAAAATGATGCTCCAAATATGTATATCCATTCACATAGTTGGAAAAGGGTCAAAGCTAAATTTTGAAGGAGAAATACCACTATTTTGTTGGATTACTGAGAGGGGGGTGAATCAGTAATAATGTAATTATAATCCTTTTTCTTCAAATGTTATATCAATGTAGAATTATTATCCAATAATGAGCAGTAATAAATAAACAATCACACACATACACAGTACACCAGTGTTTTACGCGGAAACCCAAATCGGGAGAAAACCACATAATGCTTTTTCTTATATGTCTTGAAGAATTACATTCATTGGAAACACCAACTTCCTTTTCTTTCCAGCTGCAACTAGAAGGAGGCTCCAACCCCCTAGTTTCTCAGGCTACAACTTGAGGGAAGCTCCAACTCCCCAAATATCTGGCTACAACCAGAAGGAGGCTTCAACCCCCAATGTTCTCCGGCTACAACTGGAAGGTGGCTACAACCACATGTCCTTGCCCCGTCCTACCAACCTGAAGTAGAAGTAGAATGATGGAACCACTATCACACTATCACTGTGAGATATACTGTTGTAAACCTGTATCAATAAATCTGAACTATGCATCAACCTGTACCTCAACCTATAATCAACATGTACCATAAAAAAGTGCATCCAACCATGTACCAAGTATGTACCAATCATGTTTCAACTACTCATCAATATGTACCAACATCATCAACTATACACCTCATGTATGTGTGCCAACTCATCAACTACTTGTCTCAACCATGTACTCAACATGTACCTCAACCAAAAGCCCTCATCAATTTCATCATTCAAATCTGATTTGTAGCTCTGTAATAGACCTGGTGTATATTATCACATTCCTACAAACCTTCCTTAAATTTAAAAACAAGAGACTAGCATTTTCATCGAACTTTTTTTTTAGTCTCACATGCCTAGTTTTGGATTAGTCAACAACCCTAACTTGAAGTAATCATAACTTTGAACCTATAATGTATAAAGATCTAAAAATTATACAAAATGTTATTCAGTGAGTTTTATGCAATTCCTCCAAGTGGCACTACTTGGAACCTCTCAGAAAAGGATTTATAGCAAAAATGACATATCTTGCTGAATTTTGGCTTATTTTAGAGAGTGACCTTGTAAAGCGTTCCCCGCACAAAATATTTGATGAAATGATATGAAACTGATACAAATAATACTAAATAAAGTACTATAACGGACACATTTTGTCTCGCTGAATTTGGATATGTTATGAAGAAGTTATGACATTTTTACCCGAAACACCTGATTTTGACTAGTTTCAGGACTGGCCACAAACCTTATTTTCCACAGAGTGTAACTCCCAAAATACAATGATCCACAAGATGAATTTTTAACCAAAGATACTTGGATATTTTTTCTCACCTTCATAGCAATTTAAAGATTTGAATAATTATATAAAAAAAGTTATAGCGAAAATGGTGAGATGACCTGAAAATAACATACCTTAGAAAGCACCATCAAAAGAATTTATCCTTCCTTGCATTTCAGCCTTCTTTTCTTCACTTTCCTCATAATTTCATCTTAGATATCATTTCTATACCTCAGACACCTATATATATTCAATATACTCAAGTGTGATTCAAATGAGATAGCCTTTCCTCTTATTTATACTCTCCAAGTAGCTTCCATAAAAACATCTTCTAGGTCACTTGGCCCCACTTTCCTTATTTTAGGGTTGGGTCCACTTCTAATTTATCCATTAAAATTATTATTGAAATAATTTATTTTTTACTTACCTTGAATTATAATACACTGATCACTTCACTTTATTATTTACCTTTTAAAATCACTTAAACCACTTTGATTACTTT
>ML791232.1:0-19713 GCA_009831015.1 Picea engelmannii
GGGGGTGAATCAGTTGTTATTGTGCTTAAACAATTTTAAGTCTATTAATACATTCTTAATCTTTCTTCAAGTGATCATCAAAATTATACAACATATGGACAATAAAAGTAATGAGCATCAATCACACATAAGGTATACACAGAGATAGATTTTCATGAGGAAACCCATAAAGGGAGAAAACCTCTTCTTCTTAGAAATGATAGGTAGTCTTTTAAGTTATGTACATCATCTATAATTGAGCACCAACTCAATGTGAGGCTATTACCTCTGTTTTACAAGATGCAACTTGTTTGAGAGCACCAAATCTCTGGTTTCTCTAGCACCCACTAGAAGGAAGCACTAACTCCCTTAATGTTCCAGCACCAACTTCCAGTTACACAGGCTCCAACCTGTATAACCAAGAACACTTGTTCTTCCTTGCACCACCCTGCCACCTTGGTTTCTCTGGCTGCAACCAGATGGAAGCTACAACTCCCTATGTTCAAGATCCCACTTAAACCTATGAGGACAACAGTCCTCCCTAGCACCTCCCAACCACTTTGGAATATAAATAAATAATTAAAGAACCAACTACATAGATAAATCGATTCTTGCCACTTCTTCTCTATTATGTAAATCTGGTCTTCTTCTAACTGTCTTGCAATTCTTATCTTCATTTGTTTTCTCTGCAAATCTGCTCTGCTTCAACTAGTTCTCTCATTCTTCTCTACTTCAACTTGTTCTGTCATTCTGTTATGTTTCAAGTCTTTTCCTCATCTGTTACTCTTCTCTGAGTTTTATCTCACACTGCGCATATTCTCAGTCTCACACTGCACATCTTGTGATTTTCCCTTTCTTACAGTTTAATTCATTTTTCGTCCAGAACGATCAATCGTGCACAGTCTATATCTTTTTCTTTTATGCACAACGCCCACAACAGTTACACTTCGCATCTTCTTCAGAAAAAGAAAATCGTCTCAGCAACTGAAATGCCAACCGATCAAAAATCATGACTCAGTTTAGCTAACAGATTCGTAATTGATGAATTAACTATGAGAGAGAACAGTAACCCTCTGATCATATTCAGGTTTATCTGCATCGTTGGATGAACTTTATTAATCTTACCTTTAAATCAGGTTTTGGCATTTCGGCATTCCTGTGGCCAAGTGTCTCGACACTTCATATCGCGATCTTCAAAACTCCGATACAGTGCTTTTATGCGCTAGCTCTTTCCTCTATATGACCAAGGTCATGACCAAGAGCTTATGCATAAAGTGGTTTTCAAGAATTTGCATTTCGTGAAACTGGATATGAGGCATCTCGACTCTCCAAGTCGTGATCACCGAAACCCCGAAATGGAGCTTATCTGAGTTGACTCCTTCCCTTCTCATGACCACCAACAGTGACCATAGGTTGTGCCAAAAGGTGCGCAAGTTTATAAACTTCATCGATTCTAATACACAGTTGAAATCTCCATAGATCCGATGGTCCAGATCTTATCGCGATATCACATCTCATGAGTTTCCACACCATGCTCTGTTGACTCCAAGTCAACAACTTGTCCTATGATTCGACGATCTAGATCTGATCTTAATTCAATGGCTCATATCATATCACGATTTCGCATATCACGATTTTGACATTCTTGTTTCTTGCCTCTCCAAGTCGCGAGTCATGAAACTACGAAATGGTGTGGGATCAACGGTCCAGATCACACCTTGATCTGACGACTGAGATTAAATCATGATTTCGCATATCGCGATTTCAGTGATTATGTTTCTTGCCTCTCCAAGTCACGAGTCGAGAAACTCCAAAATGACGTGGGATCAACGGTCCAGATCACACCTTGAACTGACGGCTGCAATTAAATCGTGATTTTGCATATCGCGATTTTAGTGGTTATGTTTCTTGCCTCTCCAAGTCGCGAGTCGCGAAACTACGAAATGGCGTGGGATCAAAGGTCTATATCACACCTTGATCTAACGACTGCGATTAAATAACGATTTCACATATCGCGATTTCGATGGTTGTGTTTCTTGCCTCTCCAAGTCATGAGTTGTGAAACTCCGAAATGGCGTGGGATCAACAGTCCCGATCAACACTTGATCTGATGGTCATCGGGAATTGTAAATGGGATCCAATGCTCAAAAATGTTGTTTCTTCTCCCGAGCTTACTTTGTTCCATTTACTCTGATCTTTCCATCGATGATGTACCAACAATCCTCTGCACTATCTCTTCTGAGCTTATGTGAATCTGCTCTGCAACGTCTTCTCGTAATGCCCATCTATTACATACTTTATGTACTCATGCCATCTTCACTATTGTACTTGCCATCAATGAAAAGTATACAAGCATGCATTGTCTGTTAAATATTTGCCAACAATTACTTGGCTTCAACACTTGTGAAGCCTTTAATTTCAAATCTTTGAGGAAAAAGAGTTTTGAAGGAATGTACTATGTTATGAACCAAAGGGGGAATACACAGGGTTAAAGGTATTTGATATGACCCCAAGGGGGGGAATATATGGGGCTAAATGTGCATGTAATGTGTAAATATGTATGTAATAGGGTCGACCTAATAGTAAAGGGGCTTCATGTGTAGTGTGTCAATATGTATATATATAGATGATGTATTCATTATTGAGAGAGGTGAATTGTAATGTATGAATGTATTTGGTTATGTGGAGGATGTCCTCCTATTCTTTAAGGTGTTATTGTGTAACTTATATATCTTGGATTTGTTCTCCATACTCACATTCTATAGAGGGTGTGTACTTATGTTATGTTATGATATTTTAAGCATTTGGATCAATACATATTCCAGATTTTAATTCTTGTCACTATGTCAAATTATTTTCAAAAGATGACAAAACAACATGGGATATTGGTTTTATTATTATGAAACTCCTTTGCAATTATTGTAACTGTAACAAGGTGGTCCATATTTGAATGATATCTCATAAATCTGACATGGACTTTAATCCTTTTGTCCCTAGCTTTCTCTCCATGTGTTGATCTTATTTTCTAGCATAATTCAATATAGTTTTGCTAAAAGAGGACTAATCATAGTAGTCCTATAATTAGAGGTATTTTTTATCCCCACTTTTAAAAATTGGAATAATGAAGCTTTGAATCCATGATTTAGGGAAACCCTACCTGACTGCTAGATTGAAGAGAACTTGTTGATGGAAGTAAAGAGGCATTTTGTAAAGTTATGATCAAGGTATTCAATTTTGTCATTATTTGGTAGGAGACTTAATTCATTATTTAAGTCCTATAGAAAAGTATCATATTTACTTATGTCGAAGATCAAGTACTTTTGGTTATTATAATTCTCTTCTATTGGGATTTTTGGTATGATAAAGTTTAGATATGGGGTTAAAGGTCTATGACCTAAATACAGTTCATAATCATCTAAGAAATCAAAATTTACTATATGGTTATACATGAGGATATCACATATCACACAATATATGACACTAGTGCCAAGCCCATGTATACAAGTCATATGGTTGGAATTTTTCCACATCATTAGAACATTCCAAATTATTAGATATTGATAACTACATAGCTTGATCAACTTGGAACCAAACAAATTCGCAACCAAGTCTTCAAAGTTTCTTTTGTATCTACTAGCTAAAACAAGGTCCCCATCTAACCATAGAGGATTAGGGTTGGAATCATTTCTTAATGTAATATCTTGGTTAGTTGTTTTTATAGCATTAAAATATCTTAGCAAGAGGATATTTCCTTAATTTCTCAAATTATAAATGTCATTTTCTAAGCCATTGTAAGAACAATTTTATCCATTTTTATTTATTTTTATAAAAGGTTGAATTAATAGGCACAAAAGAACATATTTCTATATCAAAACAAATTGACACCGATGTTTGAAATCTCCATCCACATCTACGAATTGAGAGGGTCTTTCTTGTGAATTCTAACATCAGTGAATTTCTTTATGTAACAAGCTATGCCTCTAGTCCCTTTATGATGGGGCATATGGTTCCATAACAACCACAAGACAAATCCTTTTATGTTAGGGACCTTGAATTCTTCATACTCCCATGTTTTAAAAAAGAAAGCAATATAATATCAATTCCACTCAAAATCCAACTTAATATGGGATATTTTCTTCATAAAAAACTACAACAATAATTAACACGTGTTGCGATACAATGCCTTAAAAATGATAAATAGTCAATAATTATAGTCTACAATATGAGATGAGATAAGATCCTCCTAAGAATATCTCTCCTTGGTATATATATAGGAGACAAAGGGTAAAATAATAATGAAATGGTGCAATGAATGGGTCCAAAAATTTAATAATTCAATAAGGGGCTTAACAAGGGGTTTTATACATAACATGGGCTTTGTATGGGGTTTTTTCTAGGGAATAACATGCCCCTCCTCTTCAAAGAAGTGTTTTCCTCAATACTTGACAACCACTGGTGTGTATGAATGAATAAATCAGCTTCCCATGTCACATCTTCCAATGGTAGGTTCTTCCATTTGATGAGGTACTCAGTAATCGCTTGATTTTGCAACTTCTTAATCCTTATTTGAAGGATTGTTTATGGTTCTAGTATGATTTTCCCTTCTCCATTCCTCTCTGATAAACGATTTTGTACTAGGATCTTTTCATGGATAATCTTCTTTAAGAAATAAACATGGGAGAATAGATGTACACTTCCTTTTCGCGGATGAATAACATGGGAATGATATTGGTAAAGGAGTTTCAAGAATATATTTATAAAACAATGGTTGTGTAATTTTACAACTAAGATATCTACAACCTATTAAAAGACCACATCCAATGGTTACAAATGATTTTGGAAAGATGCCAACAAATTAAATTGTGTTTAAACATAAAAAAAAAATCCATATTTTCCACTCCTATAGGAATATTGTTGGGCCATATTGTATGCAAGTATGGGATAAAAGTCAACATGACTAAAATTAAAATCATCCTTGAATTGAATTTGCCAGTCAACCAGAAACAAATCCAAATTTTCCTTGGACACACAGGGTCTTATAGAGAGTTCATATGACATTAATCTGACATCACATTCCCAATTGATGATATTTTAAAGAAAGAAGTAGAGTTCCAATGGAGATAAGAATGTGAAAAATATTTTGAACAATTAGAAATAAAATTGGTAGAATCGCCCATCCTACTATTTATGGACTGGTCAAGTAAATTCCATGTTCATGTCGATGCCTCAAGTGTCATTGTAGGTTCGGTCCTATCCCAACCATATTATGACATGGTCGACCACCCAAACACATATTACAGTCATAAATTAAATAAAGTATAAAGGAATTATTCGACGACATAACGATAAGCATTAACAATGATTTTTTCCTTGCAAAAATTTGACACTATTTATTAGAAAATACATTCACATTCTTCACAGATCATCAAGCACTAAAATATCTAGTCAATAAACCAGACCATCAAGGGAAAATCTATCAATGGATACCACTCTTTCAAGAATTTGATTTGGAAGTAGTAGTCCAACCTGGAAAGAAGAATTCCAGCTTAGATCATCTGTCTTGACTTGAAATAGGGGAATTTTCGATGCTAATAGATGATGATTTATAGGATGTGAATCTACTCATGGTTGAAGTAGTTCCCAAAGAGATAGAATAAATTAAAAAAATTCTAGAATAAGGGAAAGCACCTGAAGATCTCCCAGCTAATAAACATAAAATCCTAGCCATGAAAGTTTCACCATTCACTCTCATGAATGGATATCTTTACAATATAGGACTCGAAAAATTCTACGAAGATGTGCATTAGAGCATGAACGTGAAGACATCATTAACAAAGCACATGCATGCCCAAAATAAGGTCACTTTCACGCCAACACGATAGCCATGGAAATCCTTCAATCCAGTCTTTGGTGGTTGACTTTACACAAAGAATGTCGATAACATGTAAAGAAATGAGATAAGTGTCAAAGCATAGGTCAACTATTGTGAAAAAATAAAATTCCAATGCACTTGGTAAACCCCAGTTTACCATTTGAAATATGTGTTATTGATTTTGTCAGTCCCTTCCCAAAAGGAAAAAAAAAATTGGGAGAAAAATACATTATTAAAGTTGTCGAATACCTAACAAAGTGGGCAAAAGAAGAACTGGTCGAAATATGCATAAATGAAAGAACTGAAAAAATCATTTATGAAAATATAGTAACTAGATTTGGCTTCCCCTTAACAATAATAAGTGATCAAGGAACCCAGTTCATAAATACTACAATTTAAGTATTGCTAAAGAAATTCATGATCAACCATAGAAAAACAATTGCATATCACCCACAAGCTAATGGAATCGTCGATTATTTTAACAAAACATTACATATGGTCTTGAAGAAAATATGTGGTCTCAATAGAAATGAGTAGGATGACAAAATTCCATCCATACTATGGGAATTCATAAAAACATACAAGAGATAAAATGGTAAGATTCCCTTTAAACTAGTCTATGGTCAAGAAGCATTGATCCCACTGCATTTCTTCACAAGCGCAGGTCAAATAGCCTCTATCCTAGAATTTTATAATGTGTTGAATACAAGACAATGCTTCTACCAACTTAACAAATTAGAAGAAGAAAGGATGTTTTCACAACAACATCAGGAAATTCAAAAGAGTCGACAAAAATCCTGGCATGGTCGACACCTTAAGAAGAAAGACATAAAAAGTGGAGACTTCATACTTCTATATGAATTCGAGTAAAAGTTAATCCAAGAAAGAAAGATGCTTCATGGTTAAATCCATACATGTTCAAGGATATCTGAACTTCAAGAGTAGTATAGTTGAAAATTGTACAAGGGAACACTTTCAAGAAATTAGTCAATGGGGCTCGTCTGAAAAGATATCACACATAGTAGTCTAAAGTCCTACTAGTGGAAACCTCTTTGGGGGTGCTAGTAGGACTCAATTTGGTTGAAAACCTCTGGGGTGACTTGATTCGAAAGTAAGGATAATAAATAAAAATAAAAAATAAAATAAAGACAAAACCAATAAATAAAAGTAAAAGGAATGTTAAGAACATACAAATCAATAAATCAAAATTAAGGAAGCAATAACAAAGTTGGTTACTAGGATTAAGTACAAAAACTGATCTTAAAACTATAAATATATGACCGACCTACAACACATCCATTCAAACTAGGATATTCGAATATGAGAAGAGAAAAGAGTCCATGGTAAGTAATTAGACAGGAAACCCAAAAATCAAGAGAAGGTTCTGCACCTAGGCAATACCTACACCATTACTTGAACAAATGAACCAGTCGATCAATTGAAAGAGAAGAATATCATTTAAAAGAACAAAAAACTCATAGATGTGACTTCCAAAAATCAAGCGAGCATGCAAACAAGACTTAAAGAAAACAAGATTATCCTGACCAAAGAAAGAATGTATTCAAAAGTTTGAGAAACCATCAAATTAATATAAAAATAGAGATAAACATGGTTGACCACCTCGACCGGAGGTATTTGATCATCAAGAAAGATAAACTTGACCAAGAAACCCAAACACATATCACTCAAGTTAAGTGCACACCCCAAGGATCTAAAATCAACAGACTTGATGTGACTAAGCCATTGGAACAAAGTAATTCCATTAATGCTCGATAGGATATGCTCAACCACCAAGCCTCCATCAAGATAGAAGTCACCTCATAGAAAAAATAACTTAATTTTGACACCAACATCAAGATAAATAAATTAGTATCCATACTAGTCCCTGCTCCATCTCCTCCCTATAAATTTGGATGAGGCATATGAATTCACCTCACTTCTATTTACACTTGAGTATCTGCATAATAAAGAAATATAAATTCTAGTTGCACATTTGAACCTCAAACTTGAGAAAGAGTAATCTGACCTTCAATAAATCATAGAAATGTAGAGAATGAGAGGTCGGGTCGAAGATTCATTGGTCAAACCATGAATAAATTCCAAGTTTGATAAAATTGGTGCAATTGAACTACAAACACGCATGAAAAACATCTACAATGCTCAAATAGAAGAGTTCAACTGGTCTTGACATTGGAAAAAATTCATGGCATGGGGGATGGAAGCTGGTGTTTGGAAAGAAGAAACAAGTTTCCTTGAGGTGGAAGGTATCTGTCACTTCCTAGGTGCACCTCAAGTCGTAGATTTCGATGGGTGGAAGGAGGAAGCTTCCAATTTCCTTGTCAGTCGATACCATAATGGCCATCTCTTGCGAGATTTCCCAGTTGGGATAACAGGAGGATTGATCCACTCAATCACAAGAATTCCATATGGGTGCACTTCAGAACCCAAAATGTTGAACCCTAGCGAGTGTTTTCAGGCTCTCACTAGAGGGACATCAACAAATAATTCAAAAGGGTTGTTTATCTTCAAAGTCACGGACCTTTACACTAAATGGAAATGCATCATAATGTCATTGTGATTTAAAACCGTAGGTCGAGATTCCAATGTGAAGCTTACAATGCTCGAATCTATTGTCCAAATATTCTAGACAGGAGCATAGTTTGACTGTGTAGATCACCTTGTTGCACTAATTAAGAGAAACTGCAAATATTTCCAAGAAAATGGCCACGTAATCAAATTCCTTTCACTCCTAATTTGGATTTCCATGAGACAAGTAGGCCCATTCAGAGAACCTTCATTTATTACATAGGAGACCCCAACTATGAACAATTTCACGGATTTCCCATCATGAGAATTTGGCTCATCCGACTCCATTTCATCTAACATTATGTTCAAATTTTGGGTACACCATGTGAAAAATGTATCACATAAGTGGTGGGTCAAACAACAAGTTCGACAGGCACTACCAGCAAGTGCCCATATTAAACTAATCTTGGACACCACCGTGCTTTGGTGTGGAATTACTAGAGGCCTGAGCCCTAAAGAGTTGGAATACCAGTCGACAATGTACCAAATTGTAATATACCTTGTGTATATTAAAATGACATTAATTATTAATTAAATCATTTTAATGTAATATTATTAATTTTAATGCAAAGTCACATATTTCTAGACAAAAGGGCGTGACTCTACTCATGTACACATATTTATACAGATTTTTGTACATTTGAATAGAAAATGAATAATACATTTATTAAATATTAAATATGTATTTTATATATATCAAGTATTAATATTCCAAGTGGTATCAGAGCGAAAATCTTGGTGAAAGCCAAAAGCACATGCGTTCAATATGGAAAATATCATTCTTAAAAGCATGAAAATTATGGAAACACTCTTGAAGAAATAAAGAATTATGTGAACAAAATAATGGAAGAACTAATAGAGAAGGAAGTCTTGGTATGATTGAAGGAGGGTTTCCACCAAAACTAAATCGCGCTTCAAGAAGGAAATCAAAAGTACCCCTTTGTCACCAAGTCAGACCTTGAAGGTGAGGGCCAGTTCACACCAGTGTTTGGACAGTCAACACCAACCAAATCAATGTTTGGACAGTTAGCACCAGTCACAATCTAGTCTTTGACACAAACAAGAATAAACATACACATAATCGCTAAACTAGATGATCATGAAAAGGTTATCATCTTTGTCAATGAATCCCACCAGAATTTGACGTCATTTCTCTGCAATGAGGAATGATATTTCTTAATTATAAACAATGGAGAGAAGGCCCTTGTAATGGAACTTGTGGGGAAAATAGCGAGTATGTATTTCTCAATGCTCTGGGGTGGTCCCTGTAAATAGTTCAGTGCATAACTTGTCGATATTTATGATGATCTCATGAGGAAAGGAGAGGCCTTTGAGATTGTGTTTGTCCACCTTGACCACGTGGAAGAAAAATTCAAAAAGTATCATGCAAGCATGCCATGGATGGCTCTACCATTTGGAGATAGGAATCAGTGTGAATTGTCTTGGTACTTTCATGTTCAGTCTATCCTAAACATGATTGTTATAGGGACACATGGGAAAATGTTAAAGAAGAAAGAAGTGGACTTGATCCTAGAACATAGAATCCGAGATGAACTATTTACAAAGGAAATAATTAAGGAGATTGAAGTTGAAGAGAAAACAATACTACGAGCGCAAACCATGGAGTCCCTCTTGGTTTCTGATCAAGGTTATTTTGTGATAGATTTTGATGATGGGGATAGTGTTAGACGTGTAGAGATTCCATTCCTAGTTTCTGAACTTGTGGGTGAGACAAATTCTTTGTTTTTCTTTATCAATCAATACGATGATTCATACTTTCAGTTTTCTCTGAAGCTTATTTGAGTATACAAGGATTTGAAGGAAAGAGGAGAAGTGTTTGAGGTTGTTTTAATCTATAATAAAGGTGAAACATAAAATTTTGAATATTTTGAATGTGATACTAGACATTGCTTTCCATGGATGGGTTTCCCTTTACAAAATAAAACTAAGGATCTCTTTTGGATTTTCGATGTTAAACACATCCCAAATTTGATTATTTTTTGTCCAAATGGAAAAGTTAATATAGACGATGATGGGAGGATCCAATTAGAGGAAGGGGAGTTCATTTTTTTCTCTAAAGTTGAAGTTATGAGTGAGATTAATGATGGAAAGACAAGAGAAGTAATGAATGTTATACCAAGTATTAAGCTTCCAAAAAGACACTAGTAATTTTGGATGCTATGAGATGGGTAGCATAGTCACTCAGGTTAAGAAATGAAAGCTATTAAGTTTTAAGCCACTGAAGGAAGCACTTGAAAATCTTGATGAGTTTCTTCTGAGAGATTTATCCAAGTTTGATCGCCCTACAATTATACACTTGGTTTTCTAAGCACTAAATAAATTTGTTCATCAATTTGGGTGTTTCCCTCATGCTACTTTGGAAGAATATGTCAGTGGATTTATTGATGTGGAAAAGGATTTAAATTACAATGAGAATTGCCTAATATGGTTGGATGTCAATTCCATTGATGAAAATTTAAATGTGCTCAAGCATTTTGCAAGTGGTTCTCGTGCAATATTGAATCGCATGGAAACTATGTTTGGTGGAATCGTTCGACAGGTAATCGTGAAATCCTATTATGGAAATTTTCATCCACTTTTCCAGTTCTTCTATTTCAATTCATTGGAATCTATTCATGTACAACCCCTTGTTCCATAGGACACGAGGCCTCTAAATTGTTGTTACGATGCCCAAATTTCTGTATTTGAAAAAGAGATGCATAAAAGGTTGGAAGATGCGAAATTGTTTCTTGTGGGGGATGGTGCTCTGGGATGTGAGCTTCTAAAGAACTTATCTCCCATGGGAGCATCCTATGGGAGATAGATAAATATAACTACTATGGATGATGATGTTATTGATAATAGTAAAGAAGATAATTCCTCTCTCGGGATTGGTATATTTGACATGCAAAGTTAAAATGGCATCATCATCAACAACTACAATCAACCCAGGTTTACAGGTTGAAGCAATGCAATATCATGTGAGCCTAGATACCCAACATGTCTTTGGTGAATTATTCTAGAACAACGAGGTCGATTGTTTTTTAAATTATTTGGACAATGTCAATGCCAGAATTTATGTAGATTCAAGTGTGTTTACTTCCATAAGCCATTGCTAGAATTTGGAACTCTGGGAACCAAGTGCAACACCCAAATTTTTATCCATCACTTGATTGAGAACTATGGAACATCACGATATCACCCTAAAAAGAAGGCACCCATGTGTATTATTCACTCATTTCCACATAATATTCACCACTATATCACGTGGGAAAGGTCTGAATTTGAAGGTATCTTAGACAAGACTCCAGCTAAAGAAAATGTTTTTCTTTCCAAATCAGAAGAATGCATTTCAAAAATCAAGTTTGTAGGGGATGCTCAAGCCCGACAACTTCTAAAGTCTGTTTTTAATTGTTTGGTTTCACGGAGATGTATCACATTTGAAGATTGCCTCTCTTGGGATAAAATAAATTTTGAGGATAGTGATTATTTGTTGAAGGTGGAAGAAATTTTGAAACGTGAGGACATGTGTACCCATTATTTACACTCAATCAGTGAGTAAAAGATATTGGATATTGTGCAAAATGAACTACTTTAATATAGGAAAGACAACCTTTCAAGGATGTGCAAGCTATTTTGTAGAGTACCTAATAACCTGTAAACAATATTTGTCTTTACCTATGCTTCAAGGATGAAGATTATTTTTAGGAGGGATGACTTGTAACATACCTTGTGTATATTACAATTCCATTAAATATTAGTTCAATCATTAATGTAATAATTATTACTTTTAATGTAAAGTTGTGTTTTTTTAGACAAAAATACATGACAGTACTCATGTACATGTATTTATACACGTTGTTTTACATTTGAATAGGCTACAAATAATAAATTTATTAAGAATATATATTCTATATATATCAAGTATTAAGATTCCACAAATATTCCACGATCTTGATCAATAGTTAGGATTTAAAACTCATTTACCACCAGAGGTACTAAGAGACAATCAAGCCATTCTAACACCTTGATAGATGTAGAGCAGGAAGAGGAAAGGGAAGCAACATTGTACACAACCCCATTTGTAATAGATCTTGACAAGGAAGGAGGCATGAAAACAAAGAAAACATCGACCAAGAAAAGACATCAGGAAAGAGCACCTAAGGGTAAGAAAACAATTGACCCTCATACAAGCCCAAAAGACGTTGAGATCATTTGGAAGGAAACATTTAAATCAAATATGACTCTTGATTTCAATGACCCTATGATAAGGGAAAAATTGGCTATGTTCACCAACAAAATAACTGAGAGGGTGTGCTAGACAAAAAAAGACCAAACAAATGCACATAATATATTAAAGTTGAGCATTGGGCCACAATTCAAAGAGGCTATGGATACTCTCAACGTGAAGTGTTTTGAAGCTAAGAAAACCAGAGCGACTTTAGAAAAGAGTGTAGAAACAAGGGGACAAAAAAATAAAAGGCTGGAGGGTGAGAGAGATATACATAGGTCGACCCCAGTTTCTTCACGTTGTTCAACTAACATTTGACCCAACCCAAGAAAACAAATATTCCAAATAAGCAGCGGATGAAAATAAGGATGGTAAACCTCACAAGAGAATCTCCATCACCTAACCCTACTCCAGTTGTTCAAGAAATGGGAAAAAAAAATAAGACAACGACACACAAAAAGAAAATCAAGAAAGGCCAATGACAAGTATCCTCAGAGGGAACAATTTCAGACTCCAAGTTTAAATTCTCCAATCATAAAGTGCATCGCCCTTAGGGTCAGAGGATCTTGACCATACAACAAATAATGTAACCACCAAGAAGATTGTTACAGTAGAAGAAACCATTTCTTATTTTTCTCCACTAGGACCAGGTCGGTTGATACAGGATGAAGGGGGGCAAACTACAAATATCCAAGGGGAAACCATTGATCCCCCTATACACAATTCAGTCGATATACAACCAAGTATTATACCTTTGGAAATTACAGACTCATAAAAAAATTCTAACGAGGAAGAAAGGACAATTGACCCAAAGATTGTCGAGGTGGAAGAATAGGACAAAGAAGGAAATGATGGAAAAAATTCACCTCGGAAATCAAATAATCCTCCAAAAATTCCTCCATTGGGAAGTCTTCATAAAAACTAGTCAGACCCTCTAGAACAAATTGAAAATAGGAGCCTACAAATATTCAATATCAAAGGAAGGATGGAAACTAAAAGGATTCCCACACATAGCCATAGCTAGAGCAACACAATGACCAAAATCTTGAGAATGAGGATTCCAATAAATGAAATGACACTGCAAAGGAAAATATCCATGAACATCCAAAAGAAAAATTAAGCATGAAGAAAAAGATTATCCACAAGAAGGATAAAAATCCAAAGGATAAGAAATTAATAGCCTTCAAGTCAGTAGGGTCAAAAGCAACACCAACATAGACAACATTCAGCCTAGGGGTCCCGTTGGATGAAAAAATAATGGATCTATATGATGAGGTGACCAAAGAAGAAAAAAAATATGGAAGAAAGCACGAGATAGTGTACAACTTGTTTCAAGGAGAAATAAAGAAAAACAAGTGTTAGAGGATTATGTACTACTAGCAAAGGAAAATTTGGGCATTGATCAAACCGAAAGAGGGAGTTGACCCATTAGCAGCAATAACACAATTGGTCAAAACAGTGATAAGTGCAGGTGCTAATAATTAGGTAGAAATCCACCATCTACAATAGGAAAATAGGGAGCTTAAATAATTACACAACAGGGTAGTGAGAAGCAATCAGGATGGAGTCTCTCAACAAACAACAACAATCCTACATATATAGTTTGGGAAATTAAAAGAAGTACATCAAAAATAGGAGAATGTTACTTCACAGGAAACAATCTTGCATACACTCTTGAACAAATGGCTAACATACTTCGTCTCAATGTACAATAAGCTAAAATACTAGAGAACAATAATTGAGGATTTAAAGAAAACAATGGATATCACCACTAACTCCAAAAGTAAAGAATCCATAGCAACCCACATTGCAAAGGAAAAAGTCGCTAATACAGAATTGACAAAGCAGGAGAAGGAATGGCTACGAGAGGCAAGCATAGCACAAGCAACAACAAACAAAGCTCATAAACATCTTGACTTGATCACACATAAAACAAAGGAATTTGAAGACAAATTCGATCCAAAGTCGATCGTGGTTCAAGAGGAATCCCTAACAAACAAGATGTATTTCTTGGGACAACTAAAATTAGTTGGAATTGAGGCACAACACTCCATTGAGGAATGGCACATGTTCTCCCAGCACTTGTTGCACACAACCCTGACCATTTACCATATAAGATTTGAAGGGTTACCACAACCAAAATAGTTAGGGGCTACATCAACCTACAAAACGAATTTGCAATCTTTCAATCCTTTAATATCTGAGCAGAACTTTACAACTACCAGCCATTAGCCGAGGACCCCAAACATAGTCATGGAAGGATTAAAAGAATCCCATGTATAGGTCAAAGCATGTCTGCTACCTCAAAATGAAAGAATGCATGAATAGGAAATTACTCAGGAGAAAAAAAATTAGGAAGAACAACCAACAAACCAACCATGAACTCGTCGCAGGATGACGAGCAAAAAGGACTCCAGTAATGCTCGACATCAACCTTTATTCTTTTTTCTACTTCTCTTCTCATCCTCATTTTTGTAAACAATTTTGTCAATGTAATAGCCACACTCTCCCCTTGCTTGGGACGAGCAAGAAATTGAGGTGGGGGGGAGATGTTGTAGGGGATAGTTGGCCCCATCGACTAGACTTTTTAGTCAACTGCAATAGTTGTTAGGAGAGTCGGTTGGATAGGAAGTTAGAGTCGATTGACCAGACATTTAAATAAGAATATCACACACACACACACATATAATGAAATGTAAGAAGAGGTTGTTCTGAATATAATCAAATACTTTGATGGTTCTCTCCCACCTTTCGTGTATGTCTATATGTCTGCATTCTTCTATATGATGTTGTAGTGTGTGTTGCTCTATGTAAAGATCTACCAATAACTCTTCTCGTACCATCTTGCAGACTACAACAACTCTCTATTGTATCTTAGAAAACTTCCTTATTCAATATAGTTCTTAAGTACTATTGTGCTATAAGTGATCATATTTTACGACCCAAAAGTATTGTTCAAATCAAACTACATATTCTAATATATAAATATTTTAAATAACATAAGGTAGGGTATCCTCTTTTCTAATGTTGTGCATATGGTCGTTTGTGACCCACTCATTCACACATTTGCAGACCAAAAGGAACGTTTCTAGAAAGTAATTGTTAGGTCTTAAATATACAATAGGACGTCCCTTAAGAAAACTCAAGGGTGGTGAAACATATATTTGCTAATAATATTTCAAAAGTCAAACAGAATAGACTCCACTTATGCCATTAAAAACAATTTTGCCCCTTCAAGCCACATCTAGGTCTTCCTTAGAGCTACTTTACTATTATTTAAATGGAAAATAAAATAATATAAAATTAAAGTGATAGAGTACAACATAATGAATAATAACTTATAATATATTACAATTATGATAAATAATAACCAAAGTTATTGAGAAAGTATTTCACTTATATAATAATCAAAGTTAATGATGAAGTCTTTTTTGTTGTCCATTTCTTTAATAATAAAATGATGTATTAAAAAGGTTGAAATTCTTAAAAACGAATCCACGTGGTTCCACGTGGATTCGTTTTGAAGAATTTCAACCTTTTTAATACATCATTTTATTATTATTATTAAAGAAATGGACAACAAAAAAGACTTCATCAATAACTTTGATTATTATATAAGTGAAATACTTTCTCAATAACTTTGGTTATTATTTATCATAAATTGCACCTTCAATCTCCACTTCCTCTTTAGAACTATCGCACAAGCAAGGTTGAAATTCCCCCTGTCCCAAGATTTCTTTATTATTTCATTCTCGCATTTATACTGCCCAATAATATAGCAAACTAGCAAACTATAATACACGAAAAGAATCTATGAGAAAGGAAAGCTTACCCAACTTTTTGCACACTATAATACACCAAAAGAATAGAATATAGTTAGAAAGAAATATAATACACCAAAAGAATAGAATATAGTTAGAAAGAAAAACTTTAGAAAGTGAACTTTGCATAAAATTTGTGAAAATAATCGATAATGATAGCGGCTGTATTTGATTATGGTGGAGTGACCGAGCAATGTGGTCAACAAGATGACTCCAAAATAAAACGAGGAGAAACAGAAGAAATAAAGTAGGCAACACACATGCAAATGCAACATATTTTAATATCAATGAGAAGTAAGCCTCCTCCAACAAAGAAGAAAAAGAGGTTAATATCACTGAAAAGTAAGCCTCCTCCAACAAAGAAGAAAAAGAGGTTAATATCACTGAAAAGTAAGCCTCTTCCAACATAGAAGAAAAATAGGGGGAAGAGCAAAATAGAAAGTAAGATCAATTAGTAGAAGATTTAAGAAGAGAGATTTCTCTGTATTAACTCTAATCAAACTAGGCCCCTTTTATAGGAATATCTCCTCCATCCCAAATAATCCAATCAAACTAGCCCCTTTTCATAGGAATATCTCCTCCATCCCAAATAGCTAAAGATGAAGACCATTTTTTTTTAATGGAAGATATTTTAATGGCCAGGGAGTAATGCCTCTTAAGAAACAAAATCTTACAAGAAAAGTTAGACATAATGCTTTGATATGAGGCTAAGTTAAATTCTGATATGATGATTAATATAGTGAAAGAAAGCTAGAATGGTTGCAATCATCATTCAATCAAATCTAAATGCCTTACATGTGACATGGGTATGCTATGTAATCTAGCTAGAGTCATCACAACAATCTATCTAGGATAGGAAACGTCATCTTTGGGACCTTCCATGGGGTAGGATGCAAATAAAAAGATGCAGTTACCAATGTTTATGGACCCCCATTCCCTTACCTCAAGAAGGAATTCTTTGACTCCCTATATACACTGGGAGATTATTTATATTACTTGTATCAAGTATTGAAATATTTTCTTTAATATTCTTAATATCTTCGACCACCTTATATTCCATACACTCTGAATAACTGGTTGAAGGCTTATGCTTATCAAAGGTCACATGGGTAGGCCTAACAATTCAATTCACAACCCATGGTTTTCTTGTATTTTGAGTTTGGGGCACAATTGTTTGTTGTTCGATAATATGTCCTTTGCTCCTTGTTTGAAATATTAATCCTTCTTTGATCACTTCATTTTAGGATATTTAGACACTCATGAGTTAGCTAAGATCAATTTGATCTAATGTGTTTTTAGGTAAAAGTGTGTTTCTTTAGTATGCATTAGTATGAATTGGTAGTTATGTAATCTAATGGTGATGATATGTTCTATAGATAGAGTGATTTGATGACTCATGTTCTCTTTGATCTTAATGACTATATTGATTTGTGGCTTAACACCCAATTGGTCCATGATATCTATTTAAAGAGCATGGAGAGTCATTTGTTGATGATCGATTGTGAGAAACTCTTTTGTAAAATACTTTTCTTTTTCATTAATATATTGCCTCAAGTGGCTACATTGGCTAGGGCCATGGACTATTTCCCTCTTTGAGGGTTTTAACCACACAATAACATTGGTGTACTGATATTCGATCTGGTTGTGTGAGTTGTTATTGAATATGTTCATCCTATGTGGGAATACCTTTTTTTGTTGAACATGGTGTCAGGTCCTATTTGAAGACCCATGTTGTGAACCAAATGTTTAAGTTATTAGAAGAAACCAAAAGTACACACCATGTACACCAATGTGAGAATGAAGAATAACTCCAATATAAATAAGAGATATGAGTTAGATAATAACTCCTTAAAGAATAAGAGAATCTCCCCCAAGTACCCAAATACATTCATGCATCCAAATCACATGTCCTCAATAATGATTATATGATATCCATATATACATATTCACACATTACATATGCACCTCGTTTATTATTAGGGTGGCCCTATTACATATACATTTACACATTAGATGTATATTTATCCCCATATATGCCCCCCTTGGGGTCATATCATATACAGTTAACCCCATATATGCCCCCTTGGGGTCATATCATATACAGTTAACCCCATATATGCCCCCCTTGGGGTCATACCATAACACCCCCCCTGTAAAAGTTTTGTCTTGAAAGATTTAAAGGCTTTACATGTGATGAAACCAAGTAATATGATTTTCTTATTTTCTTGTATTTTTCCTTCCATTGATAATGATTCATCCATCCAAACTTAATTCTTTTGGGTCTTAATCCTTGATGGCTAGTTGTTGCATAATTTTCTTTCCCTTGATTCCATGTATTGTTGTTGAAGATTCTCCGGTTTGTAGTAGTTGTTGGTATCTGGTAAATATCCTATGGAATAATGGTTTTGTGATGCCTTGTCCTATGAATATTGATGAGTATTACATCTTCTTCCTTGATAATGTTGATATCGATCTTCTTGTCTTCCTTGAAATCTTTCTTCATAATGAGGGTGTTGATTTGGTTTTACATTTGATTTTTTTCCTTCACTCTAGACACCCATTTCATCTATCTTATCTTTGGAGTCAATGACATCCTCTATCCTCTTTTATGGTCCTTTTATTACTCTATCCTTGGAAATAATACCATCATATTTGACATGTGCATCCTCTAGATGGAGTTCAACTTCTTCAAGTATCTTCTCATGACCATCTTGAATCTTTTCTCCTTTCTTCTTTTGAAGTTGCAATGTGACCCCATCTATCAAATTTTTTCATTCTTCTTCAATTCTTGATTCTATTTCTCATTTTACCTCATCAATATTCAAGTAATCCTTAACTTTCTTGCAAATTTCTTCTTCAATTTTTTTTATAGTATCCTCTTCAGTTTTTGTGGTAATATATGCATCCCTATTCTTTGATTCAAACTCTTGTAAATTCCTTTTAACGTTCTTAGCATCACTACGAAGTTATTGATTATTCTTAAATAATATTTTGACATATTCATCTTTGTATTTCAAATTTTCCCTTGAATCTGTTGATACTGAGAAGGGGGTGAATCAGTATCAAGTACAATTTAAAACATTTTTCAACTTATACTTAAACCATTCAATTATATCCAATGAGAAATGAACAATAGTATGAGTTACACCAATACACCACAATACACCATGCACAATATATGAGAAATAATCAATAGTTATTGTTCAAGGGAAGTAATGACTTCC
>ML791232.1:25741-36914 GCA_009831015.1 Picea engelmannii
ATATTCACACATTGCACATGTGTCCCCTTTCTTATTATTCTGACCTTATCATATATACATTTACACATTACATGTACATTTAACCCCATATATTTCCCCCTTTAGGTCATATTGTTACCAAATGCTTAAGATATCATAAGAAACTAGAAGTACACACCATGTACGTCAATGTGAGCATGGAGGATGAATCCAATATATATAATAGAAATGAGTTACATAACAACTCCTTCAAGAATATGAGAACCTTTTATAGATACCCAAATATATTCATACATAAAAATCACATGTCCTCAATAATGACTACATGATATCTATATATACCTATTCACATGTTACACATGTGGTCTCTTTATTATTATTCCGATCCTATTACATATACATTTACACATTAGATGTATATTTAACTCCATATATTCCCCCCCCCCGAGGGTCATATCATATACATTCAACCCCATATATGCCCCCATTGGGATCATATCATATACATTCAACCCCATATCTTCCCCCCTTGGGATCATACAGACCTCTTCTCATTGTAGATCAAGATTCTAAACCTACATGGTTGCATTTCTAGGTTCTAATATTTGTATGCATTTTTTGTATGAGTGGATTGTTCCATTGCATCCAGAGTGATACTTTCAATCCGAAGAACTTTTCATTTCACTCGAAAAGTTTTCTAGTTTCCCAATATTTGATCATTTTTTTCAAATCGGGAGGTATATGTTGGAACATCAAGTTTTGATGGTTCACCACATTTCTCCTAGAATCAGTTGGTTGGGAAGTTGACCTACAACAAAAAATAATTAGTCATGAAATTGACTAGATATCTACATCGGTAAGTCAAGTAGTCAATAATCATGTTGGTCAGACAATCGACCAACAATCAAAGATAGTTAGTCGGAGGATCATCTAGCCAAACAATCAACTACACATTGGATGCATGTATGGTCGGGTCGATCATCCTTTTCGAGCCGACTAGATAGGACAAATTTTATGGATTCTACTCTAACAACCGACATTCATATGTGGACAATAACCTCCATCAAGTAAATTTTTTAGATCTTGAAGCTATAAATAACATACCGAATGGGTCATTATCATCATGGAAATATCGTTGTTGTGTAAAACATGTCCCATATGCATTGTGATATTATGATCACAATTCATTGTGCTTAATTTCTATAATGGTGTCTTTAGAGACCACCTTTTGTCTCAAAAATCATATTTCCTCTTTGATTTTTTGCAGTTCTTTTTGCTTATTTCCGATCATGTTACACTCAATCCCCAACATGGTATTAGAGCCAATGATTTCAAGCCTTAATTCATGTTTGTAAATATGGTTGACTCTTATATTTTATGCTATTAACTCTAGGGAGGTGATTTGTATATTGTAACTTGTGGAAACATATCAGTTCTATCTATATATTGAAGATGGATTTGAATATAGACTCAGTAATTTTGAATGGATCAAATTATGCATTATGGGAACTAGACATGGAAACCCTAGTGAAGAGTAAAGGACTGTTGAAGTATACAAAGATTATGATTCCATATACAAAATATGTTCATACAAGGTTTTTTGTTGATGGAAAGAAGGATGAGACAGTAGGGGAGATTATTTTTCAGATCAATGGAATCAAATTCCATCATCAAGTATGGAAGAAGTTTTTGAATTCACTATTCGACAAATTCAATGAAATCTACATCATACAGTTGGAGAAATATTTGATCTCTCTCGATCTTTACTCCTTTGAAAGAATAGAGGACTATTGACACACATGAAGAAACTACAATTGAAACTGGTTGAATGTGGAAAGAATTACTAGAATAAATATAAAGAACTCATCAAGATGGTCCTGATGAATTTGAGAACACCATTCAACGTGTTCATTTCAAATTTCTAGACCAACTGGAAGGCATGAAAGGAGGATGGTAAGGATTACACCCTTGAATATTTCTATAGTATCTTTATCATTGACCAACATGGATTTCTTGAATAAGGTAAGCTTGGTGGTAAACATTATCCCCACTTGATCAAAGGAAAGGGCGATTTGAATCACATGGAAAGAGGACAATTTGATTCCCCTATATAGAGACCTGGATGCCTCGACAAGAAACCTAAAGGGAATACACATGAAATCTGTCAAATTTGGAAGTATAAGACATTTTAGTATTATGGAAATATTGGATATGTGGAGAAGGTTTTCTATAAGAAGAGAGATGATTTAGAGGAGAAGGTTAAATTCCTTGCAGGAGATGGGTCTGTTGTTCATTTCCCCACTGATAATTTCACCTTCCAAATCAGAACTTCTCAATCCTTGTTGGCTCATTTTGCAAAGAAATAATGGGTAGTCAACTCTAGGTGTGCTCATCATATTGTTAAGGATGATTCCTTGATCGCCTCCTTGAATGAATCTTAGGAGGGGAAGATTTATGTTGCTGGTGATTTTTCTCTCAATATTGTTGGTTATGGTGATGTTTCATGTCAACATGGGAGTATTTTCAACATCTATTATGTGCCAAACCTCAATGTCAATATGTTGTTTGTTTCTCAGTTAACACATACAGGTAATATTATGGATTTTTGTTCTTTTGTTTCCACTTGGGTGAGAAAAAACAAAGAAATTAAATACCTTTTTAGACCAATAAGATAATACAGAAAATGGTTATCTGACTAGTGGATCAACCATAAAGAAAATAAGAAAAGAAATAACAAGAAAAATACAACTTAACTAAGAATGTATGAAATTTAAACGGAACAAGGAATAGCCACCAATGGAAAGTGGTCTTTGAATTGATAACACTTAGGAGAAATGCAGGGACATATGAGTCCCCTCTTCCTCCTTGAGAGGGCCCTTGAGGTCCCAAAAATAAAGTGATTCCTCTTCTAACAATGGAACAACAATGGTGAAGAATTGTTTGCTAAAATTATCAAGAGTTGAGAAGGATAACCCTTGTTACGATCACTAGAATATCTCTAGGAGAAATGATGATTCTCTAAGAACAATTCAGCAGCATAACAATACATCAAATTGTTACTTTGTTTTCATTCCTTGAGCTTATATTTATAGTCTTCATGCAAGTCATTACATAACTAGTTCATAGTGTGAATAAGGGCCCTTTTAGAGGTACCACCTATCCCTTCCATAGCCCCAAGGATAGATTTTAGAATGATTTGGGAGTCTTTTCATGGTACACCTAAATATGGAAGTGGTTGAGGCCTAACCAAATGCATTAATGTGTTGTTTCTTCATCATCATAGGTTCTTGTGACAAAATTCACACAACCAGTGTAAATTGCATAAATTCAATTGTGTTGGCTTGCACAAATGTGTGTAGATAGGATATGAGGAAACTACGCAGAAATTGAAGGGAATATTTGTATCATTTTATGACTTGTTGAATGAATCTTGTTATTGATGGAGGCATGTTGTTACAAGGAATAAATATTAGTGGTTTAGGTTAGGACCAAAATAGACATAAAAACACCAATAAATAAACTCAAATATCAAGTATGATAGTGACGCAGACCCCCGAACCGTCAGGCCGAGGTCCATGCAGGATCGTTCTAAATATGCCCCTTGAGTCTGATTGACCCTTCAGTTCCTCCACAGGCAATCCCACACACACACACAACAACAATGTATCCACAGGTCCTTATGATTATGCCCCGTGTGATCAACCACAAAGAACCACTCAAGTCTCCCAATCTTAGTAAGATTACACCCTTTGCCGAACCAGGACTTCGGGTTTCGCAATTTCGTGATCCCTGTTGTCGAGATTTCCTATCTCTACAACCTCCATCACCCGAAATCCCGAAATTACGATGCGTTCAGCAAATATTGGCTTCCCAATGGAATTTTCACTTCATCGGGGTTTCAGACTTCGCGACTTTGTGAATCTGGATGCAAGGCTCCCAGTCCTTCGACCTCCAAAACCCCGAAACTGTCAACAAGGTTGGGCTTCACTTATCTGATGAGGATACGCCACCTGTCCTCTCCACTATCCTCTGTCTCTGTCGTGGACTCTCACCACCTATCCCTCTTCCCAGATTTCAGGACTTGAACAATCCTTTGACTATCGTCCCCCTAACACTTCGAAATCCTGAATTCTGAAATCCTTCACTTAACAATTCTTTTTGCGATTCAGAAGTTAGAGCGACATAGATTTTGGCTTACACTCTGGACTTACGAACTCTGAATCCCTGAAATGATCCGACGGCTTACAATAGATCAAGATCAACGGTCCACATTGATTCCTGATATCAAAGTGATGGGTTCGTCCTCCCCTATCCACCTTGCAACTTATTTGGATTCTACAGTCCTCGCGACTTTGCGAGCTCTCCTCAAAGGATTTCAACCACTCATTCCCTCGTTGATACTTCTGCGAAATGAACCGATGTTCTTCCATCGGGACTTAACCTTCTGCACAATAGTTCGGCTCCCCATCTCCCTTTGAACACTTCAAAGGCATTAACCCTCCTAAGCTTTATTTGGCAACTCAAGTCTCCAAAGGACTCCTGCCCACACTCCTTGTGGAAATCATTCAAATACTCCTAAGTATTTGATTCTTTGACTCTGTGCACCCTCTGCAACAGCAGTCCCTCACCTTTCAACCTTAGTTGATAAGGTTAAGGTCTCAGGTAGACCGTGCACACCTTGCACGGCTTCTGTGCTCCACCTGCACTTCTGCTGGAATGAGAACAATGGTATCTCTCCTGATCTTTTTGAGATAAAAATAAGAGCCCTTGTCAATGCACACCTTGCGGACGTTTCACTGCACTCCTTGTAGGAACTTCTCTCACTCAGGAAGAGAAACAATTGAAACTCATTCTCTCTCTCTCTCGAACTTCAAACATTCAATATGAAATCATACATAAACATAGTATTAAAACAAATGCATAACAAAGAGAATAAAACAACTGTAAGCATACCATTCACCATGTATAAACAGAAAACATCATAACCCCATGGAATCTGATCCAAAGCTTCATATATTAATTCAAAGCTCCTATACATGGATTCTTCTTTTCAACTCTCTACTACAACTCTCTCCTTTTGTGTTATGCTAATGTTAATGATACAACTACTATGATACAAATACGAGGGTGTCTATATCCATTTTCCCTCTTGCTCTCTAAACTGTCTAATCTATAATTTAAATCTACCTACTTTCATTAACTAGGCTTAAATGACTTAATGTTCTAAAGATGAGAGAAAATCGCTCAAGATATGTTTACAACCTCCAAGATATAAATGCAAAGTACACCATCTTCCTAATTATTACATTAATGCCTTTCAAGTTCAAAATTCAAAATGGTTCTTATGAAAATGCTCTTTTTCTTCTTCCGCGCGTCCATCTATTTCTTCGGCTTAGTCATGTTCTTTGGGATTTGCACAATGCTCCTGCATCAGATAGATAAATGGAAATGCCAACAAAGTAAAGGTTATAAGACTACCTCTTCCGGATGTTCATAGCAGACCACCATTGAGCTCACAATCCAATTCTTGATACCTAAAACTTTTCCTCAACATCCAAGATACACAGGCATACAGAAAATGTATAAAATGTTAGCATATAAACTAGCATAATCCATTAACATGTATAGAAAATTTACCCATGGAAAATAATATAAACATTTGCAACATAGAATTGGATGAAAAAAGAGTATTTCTATTAATATAATTAGCAGGACTACATAGGTGAAAACCTGTTGTATCAACAACTCGTCAAAACTAAGAAACTAAGTCCCTCCACCTGGGCCTTCACCACTTCAATCCTCCACAGGGAAATCTCACAAGTTCTATGAGTAATGGGGTTCCTCCTTCATAGGATAGGGAGAGCTTCGGGGATGAACATAAGGAGAGTTCAGACTTAAAGGACTAAGGGATGCATACTCAAGGATGTAATATGAGGAAAAAATTTTGTAGAGTGTACTTTCTCTCAACTTTTACTCCTATTTCAAGGCTTGTATATGGATCAATTTAGAGCCTTCAAAGGGAATTGAAGGATCAAATCGGAGTGTTTCCAGCATATGAAAGGCCAAGTATCATGGTTCCCATGACTTGGTATGGAAAATCAAAAAGATTTTTAATTTTGAGCAAAAAACCTGATGTACGTGGGTTTTAATCGATCAACCTGTGTATATGCATGTTGTATAATTGTAGGCCACATATATGAACAAAAATTGAAATTTTGACTTTTGACTGAGAAAAATAGGGAAACTAAGTGTACATATGGAAGGGGTATTCCACGAAATCATGATGCATATGGTGTGGAAATGGTTTTTGTAACATATGCCCCTAATGTGTGAGTTCATAGGAGAAATCACGATGGTTGAAATACATTACAAATCTAAGAAGTGGAGTAGTGAGGAGTCAACTGGAGGAACTAGTCACCCGTCATAATATTACAATACATATTGACTTTGTACACATGGATGCCAATATGAAGTACATTGTAGATCCATGTTTGTATATAGAAGATAACTTTTCATGGCCATGAATATGCAATACAAAGTAGACATACATCATAGGTGGTCATATCCACGAATGAAACACAGTGGAGTCCAGTCTCAAAATCAATTGATGATATCTATATACAATGAAGTACAATATGATCTTCCATGATAACTAAATTCGTATAGGACTATTGTGATGAAATACAACAACATGTATGAGGTATTGCTACTATGTGTATGAGGTATTCTACACTAACCACCGATGTTGCAAGTATTCATTGTGTGAATAAAGTAGTTGAAGTCAAACACAATGAGACTTCGTTTGAATACTAGTTATTGGAGTATATCGTTAAAAAACATGATAAAACCCATTGATGATGAAATTAGGATTCAAGGCATTGATTACTTTCAACAAGTGAGAATAAAGGTGTTGAGGTCAAACACTTGAATAAAGAGACCCTCTAAATATCAGTCATTAATGAAAATTGCCAATAGAGGTGAGGAAACCACCAATAGGGTCTAATGGAATCCAAGACTTTGCATGAATCCTAATGTGTGAATAAATTTATTTCCATCCAACACAAGGGAAACCACCTAGTCAATGACCAATGAAGAGATGTCATATGTTGGGTTCGAGGTCACCTATCAATGGTGAAAGTATTCACAGGGTGAAAGGTAGGACAACAACTTCATTTGATTATGAGATTCACTTGTAAAAGGATGGACGACATACAACGTCAAGAATTTTGAGGAATGGTTGACACAGGTTTGGACTTCCTTTAAACAAAAGCGTGAGATAGATGGATAACGCAGGAAACATAGACTCAAGACTAAACATTGACAACACATTTTGATTCAGGAGGCATCGACAAAATCTCCCAAGCCTGAAAAAGTGTAAAACAATACCAAGGATAAATCTTCTAGTCAGTGTTGACTAGAGTATTCTTTTTTCATAGTTATTCCATTCGATCTGCAAAAGGGGTAAACTTGTACCGAATAGATGTTCTTTCAAATTCATTTAATGAGTGTGAAATAAAGCAATATCACTTGGCAATCTTTTCATTTTTAATTAGTCTAAAAATATCTTAACTGAGACTCCACAATGTAATGGAGGGAGTCCCATAGGTAGTATCCAGAAAAAGATTGACTAGAAGAAATGAGGCTTGAACACAATGTCATGGTGGGAATAAACAAGAATCCCAAGCCTATGAAATTAATTTAGCATAGGTGCCAAACTACCAACAAGGTTCTAACTAGGGAATCCATGAACGATAGACTCTACCACGTGAATTACAACACTTCTAAACAAAGAAGTAGGTTTAGTGTTGCAACTCAGTTGGATCGATCCTAAGTCCGTAAGAATCAAGAAACGGATAATGCAAAAATGCATGAAGGGGAAAGTCTAACCTATATGCCAGTTTCAATATCATTACATGTCAAAAGAGATCGACATGGAAGAAAAAGTATCGATGCCCCCAACATGACTTAGAGTAGATGGTGGGTTGTATTCAAGGTTACTTGCATAGGTTGTTGACAGGTCTCCAACATGACTCTTAGAGGTTGGTGACTCGAATCCAACATGACTCATAAAGGTTGGTAACTTGACGCTAATATGACTACCAGTGACTAGACTTTTTCTTCCAGCATGACTCATAGAGGTTGGTTGTTTTCCCCTAGCATGACTAGAAGAGGGTGGCGACATGTATCCAATGTGACTATCATAGGTTGGTGACTTAGTTCCAACAGTATGACTTGAAGTGACTGGACTTTTTATCCTAGAATGACTCATAGAGGTTGGTTGCTAGCCCCTAGCATGACTAGCAAAGGCTAGCGACATGTCTCCAACGTGACTAGAAGAGTTTGGCTACTTAGTGTCATTATGACCCGCAATGACTGAACTTTTTCTCCTAGCATGAATCACAGAGGCTAGTTTCTTGCCCCCAACATGACTAGTAGAGGCTGGTGACACAGAGTCACTAATTTTATTATGAGGAATAAATCTCTATGGTTTTGGGTAGGACCATAACAGACAGAATGACACAAAGAAACCAACTCAAATATCAAGGATGATAGATAAATGGAAATGAAAAAAAAAAGTTTATAATCCCACCTCTTCTGAATGTTCGTAGGAGACCACCATTGAGCTCACAATCCAATGCCTCATACCTACAACTTGTCCTCAACATCCAAGATACACAAGAATATGGAAAATGTATGAAATGTTAGCATATAAACTAGAATAATCCATTAACATGTATAACACATTTACCCATAGAAGATAATATAAAAATTTGCAACATAGAATTGGATGAGAAAAGAGTATTTCTATTAATATAATAAGCAGGAGTACATAGATGAAAACCTCCTATATCAACAACTTGTCAAAATTTAGAAACTAAGTCCCTCCACCTGGGCCTTCACCACTTCAATCATTCACAAGGAAAGCTCACAAGTTCTAGGAGTAATTTGATTCCTCCTTCATAGGATAGGGAGATCTTGGGGGATGAACATAAATAAAGTTTAGACTTAAAGGAATAAGGGATGCAGACTAAAGGATGTAATATGAGGAAAAATTTCTCTATAGTGTACTTTCTCTCAAATTTTTCTCCTCTTTCAAGGCTTGTATATGGATCAATTTATAACCTTCAAAGGGAATTGAAGGTTCAAATCAGAGCGTTTCCAACATATGAAAGGTCAAGGATCATGGACCATGACTTGGCATGGAAAATCTGAACTATTTTTTATTTTGAGCACAAAAACCGATGTACGCGGGTTGTAATGGATCAACTTGTGTATACACATGTTGTATAACTATATCCTACATATATGTACAAAAGTTTGAAACTTTGACTTTTGTATGAGCAAAATTGGGAAACTGAGTCTACAGAGGGAAAGGGTAGGCCACCAAAGCATGTTGCATAGGGTGTGGATTTTTTTTTTATAACACATGTTGAATGGTGTGTTGCACTGATACTTTCTTCAACGATCGTTGGTGTTGTTGTGAATGATTTTTTGGTGATGACATATGCCCCCTGATGTGTGAGGTTAGGAGCGTATGTATAACCAAAATACATCATTTTGTTTCTATGATTTCATTGTGCTGAAGAGGAGAATACACTATAGAGGGGATTGTAAGGACAATCTGTGCGAGGGAGAGGGGAATGATATTGGTGCTGAATTTTCTCCAAAAAAGGATAAAAATATTTGTACAAATGAGGCATGCATTCCCCATGCTTGTATCATGAAACCAAAAATGTATAACTCTAACTAAAAAGTGTTGATGAATTAGAAATCTCCAGCACTCTCGGGGGAGTCAATAACAACACATGTTTTTTTTATGAGTGAATAGACTCTGAATAAAGGAATGAATAACTTTTTAATGTGTTAATAACTCAAAGGAATTGATGTCCTATAAAATTCATTTGTCTTTGGTTGCTACAAAAAACTGCAACGGTCTCATAGAAAGACCCACGGTAACATGAAACTGTGTTGAGGCCGAATGTTATGGGGGTCAACAGAATAAAAAAGAAATGAGGACTCTTTATGTTTAGTATGAGACTCATCATTGATGAGGTAATTAGAGTAAATTTACTGCCACCTTCCTAGAAACTTGTGCTGACATCGATAGGTAGGGAGGCATGACTTTAAGAAGAAAAGGGATCCTTGAAATCAATTGATTAAAATGGTATTAGGAATTGACTGGGAGGAATGTGGATTAACTGGTAACATGGATGAAGTTTAAAATATGTGGGATTCAAGAACTTCCCTTAGTTTGGGTTATATTGATGAATGGTAGAAACCATAAAATATGATATGGCATCAAGGGGACTACCAGATATTTGGTAAACAATGTTGAATGGATGATACTACAAAGAAATGTAGGATAGGTCAAAACACAGAGGTTTGGGAAAATGAGGTTTGGGATACACAATATTTTTTCCACTGGAATGATGTTTTGCAGATATGGCTATAAAATTTGAATGCCCCAAACAAGTGAAACATTGGTTTCTTTTTCTAGGTGAAAAATTCCATCGGATACGATGGAAAAAACCTATTGTACTTAATGGAAATCAAAATTGATTTCTACAATTACCAAATGAATAAAGAATGATTGGGTTGAGTATACACATGCAGAAGTGGATTCCTTAGTAGAATATGGCTTGGCCTACTTGGGGAACAAGTTTTTAGGAGTTGAGTGATGAAGGGTGGGGGCCCATGGGTGGGTTTTTATACTAGCTAGATGAATGGAGGATGAACTTGAAGATGGTAAATTGATAATGGATGATGTGGAGGGATAATGAAAATGTAGAGGTGTATCTATTGTAACCAACAAATAATGATTTGGGAGTCCATAATGGGAAGGTTAGAAATATGATGAGAAGAAGTATGAGGTTAATTCTATAAGATGCAACAATGTCAAGACTCCCAATCCTAGGGGAACACGAATGGTATGAGTGTTGATTTGCAAAGGGGAAAATGTTAAGGTCCTAACCCGCACATGGGTAGATTAATGTATTCGGATGTAATAAAGGTCAATATTAATAATACCTTTCAATAAAAGAGAATTAGGAGGATGTAAGAAGACCTAATAGAAGATTCCGCTTCTAGAAGGATCTTCCTCTAGATGCTTCTTTTTAGTATAAATAGGAGTCAAGGGTATGAGAACCCTAGCTTGGATATTATTGTAACAGAGCGCTGCTCGATTGGAGGTTGC
>ML791232.1:42626-140339 GCA_009831015.1 Picea engelmannii
TTCAAGTGCTATTTCTGTTGCTATTTCGTATATCATTTCTGTGTATTGTGAAGATTATGCTGGATATTTTACTGTTATTCTGTTATTTCTAGCATTTCGTTCCTGTTCTGCATATTTTATATATCTGGTATCTTGCAGAAAATATCTTTGAGAAAAATCATGGGGGTATGAAGGATACTGATTGATAGTACCGTGATGCAATAGAGGTGATGATCCTGCAAAGTCGGGCATGGTGATCCTAAAGGTAGATGTCAGAGGGTTTGACTGGGAAATGCAATTGTTTGCAGAGGAAGTACTGACATGACAATTTTGAACATATACCCGAAGGGTTTGTAGGATGACCATAATTGTATGTGTTATGATCTTGTTGATAACTACCCAGAAACAAAAGCCAAAAGCCCAAAGTTAAAAATGAATGATTATAAAGAACATGTTAAAAAATTTGATGAAATGATAGTGAGAAAGAATACATGTGATTTTAATATTGGTGGGAAAAATGGTCCCTTGACGAAAATTTTGGGTGCTCCCAGAAGGAGGCTAATGAACAATGGGTTCCTAGAAAAGGTATTCCCTGAAACCAATGAGAGAATGATGAGTTCCTAAAAAAAGGCACTCCCTAAGGGAGGCCAAGGAACAATGATTTCTTGAAAAAGGAACTCCCTAAAGGAGGACATGGAACCATGGGTTCTTGGGAAAGGCACTCCATGAAGGAGGTCAGGGAACAATGCATTCCCAAACAAGGCCCTCCCTAAGGGAGGCCAAGGGACGATGGGTTCCTAGAAAAGTCACTCCCTTAAGGAGGTTAAGGAACCATGTGTTACTAAAAAAGGAAATGATCTAGGTGGATATTGGTGGCCACCCACCTCTTCCAGCTGGCTCACATACAACTTTAATATTGGCAACTACATTTTCTTATCTTGGCATTTTTTTTGTAGATTTTCGGTTCCTAAACTTTTAGGGATGTTTTGAGGCCCTAAACAACATTTTTTGGGCCTGCCATAGTCACACTATAGGATTTATCCAAAGTGTGATGGAATAATGTGTATTCCTTGGATAGACCTTTCCAACAAGATATAGTCAACCTAAAATGGAGATCGTATGAAAAAGTTACGATCCCGAGAAGTTGATGTACCAACTTACCCTATCAAGGCCCACATGACTTTTGGCGCTTCATATCCTAAGGTTAGGTTTTTGGATGTCAAGGGTTTTCTATTTACTTATTAATGCTAAAAAGGCCTGGAGAACTCATTGTAATGTGCTCAGATGAATGTGTGTAGTTGCCACATCTCTTCGTAGAGATTATCTACCAGTATTTGAGAAAGATTGTTTTCATTCTGCATTTTACAGTTTCAACTGATTTCTTATTTAATAGAAGTTAAGTTCCAATGTATCTATGTTATTGTTCTTTGTATATATGTGTTAATGTTATAGATATGTGTTTCATTTTGTTCTTCTCATAAATTTGGATTAGTGGTATTAGAGTGGTCTTTTCTTCATTTGTTTTATGTGCATGTCCCTAATGAGGTTAGGGTATAAGTAGTTGGGACTCGAACTAGTTGAACCATTGCAAGATCAACCTCATTGAACACGATGATATACCATGGGGGAAGAAAAGAGAGAAGATGGGGTAGGATATCCCTTTAATCTATTGCTTGAGGAATCCCTCTCATGACGAAGGTACGATATGATGGATAAATTTGCATAAATCCTTTGATGACTTCGAATAGACGATGCACTACCTCAAGCGGAGGCGCCACCCCCTTCAAGGTACATATAAATTTTGATATTCCTATATTTGAACGTCAAATAGATGCGGATGTTGTAGAAAAATGGTTAAACCTTCTATAAGGGTGTTTCTCTGTCCACAAATTTTTCGATAGAGAAAATATTACATTTGCGCTCCTCAAGATCGTTCCCCATGTCAAAAATTGGTGGGATAATTTCTATGAGAAAAAGGAAACAGAGGGATCTACATTGTTTGTAGTTGCACTCACTTGGGGTTCCTTCAGGGATTCTATTAAGGAACAATACTACCCTATTGGAAGTTATGATGAATTATATACAATATAGAACACACTGTAGTAGGAAAGGGATCAAATAGTGCTAGAGTTCACCAATGTCGTCAATACCTTGTGCACCAATATGGGTATCAAATACTCTGAGAAAAATCTCATGCTCAAGTACTGCGATGGTTTTCATAGAAACATCCATATAGAAATGGAGTTTTTGGACATTTCTTCCTTAGGTGCAATCTATTGATATGCTGTCAAAATTGAGTAGAATATTAAACAAAAGATGTGACAGTTTGGGTTTGCAAACCCATCATAGAAGAAGCAGGACAAAGATGGCCCTGACCTGTAGAAAAAAGGGTAGATAAAGGATGGAGAGCCTCAAGAAAACCATTCCAAACCAGAAAAAAAGAGGGACACTGGGAAGACAAAGAAAGGCACTCAAAAATGGTGTGAGTTCCATAAGAGCCCATGGAATAAAACTATTGAATTTCACTCAAAACCATCATTGGTGGTTGAGGTAAAAACCTATGAATTATATGTAGGCTCTGAATCTGAGTTAGAACTAGAAAAAGGGTGACAGGTCATTGATGCAAAACCTAGTGCCACCCTTTCTACCACCACCATGGTCCAACTCAATGAACTTGATAAACCAGAGGAAGGTGATCTCCTCTTTCATTCAAAGATGTGGGTGAAGGTTAATCCATTTTACTTCATCGTTGATAGTGGTAGCCATAAGAAACTCATCTCAACAAAGGTCATCAAGAGGTTGGCTCTGCTAACATCACCACACCCACAACCGTACACAATCAGATGGCTCTGCCAAGGGAGCAATCTTTGTGTCAACAAACATTGTCACCTGGCCTATGACATCAAGCCTTTCAAAGATGATGGATTGTGTGATGTCTCTCCCCTTGAAGTTTGTGATTTTATTTTCGGCCAACATTATTTATGGAAACATCATGTTGTGTATGAGTCTAGGCATCATAGTGTTATTATTACTTTGGACAAGAAATTATATAGGATACCATAGGTAGTCCCATATACCGCCATTTCCTTAATCTATTCCAAGGAATGCAGGAAGGTCATCTCTCAGACTGGGAATTTTTTCTTCTTTGTGATTCACACTCGAAATGAGTGGAAGGTTGCATCCACATTGTTGGCATAGGGGGAGACCCAGGTTTCAAATCTAACAGTGCACCAACAGGCCTTAACTATTGGCCCTTTTGACAACACCTGCAGAGCAGATGTAGTCTCACCCAAAGTAGTAATAGGGGGTTGTAGGACATAGGTGTCTACAACCAAAGGAGATGCAAAGTGATCCAGAACAAAAACACACAACCACCTAGCTATTCTTTACCATGCTTAAGCTTACTTCATAGGTTATATCTCAGAACTAACACAACAATGCAATAACAGTATAACAAAAAGAAAATAACACAACATCCATCACACAGAACAATAAGATATACGTGGTTCACTCCCTCCCTAGGGCTACGTCCACATAACTGTGTTTCTTGATATATTAAATGGAAATATATAGTTCTATCTACACACTTAGTTGCAGATCTCTCTCTCTTTCCTTCTCTTTATCTCCCCTCCCCGCACACCCATCTAAAGATCTTACAGACTCGATAACTCTCTTGCAACACAATTCTTCTCTCTCGAAAATGGAAACAATTGAAAAACATTAACCATAACAACAAGAATGAACCCATCCCAAGTCCCCTAGACCTTTATTTATACATTACATGACTCTTGGACACCCTTAGACTGAAGCCTAAGTGTCAAAACCCTAAATACAAAAACCCTAGGTCAACTTGACCCGTGTTTTAAGGGCTTTGCCAGCCTATTCTTCCTTATTTCCCGCAAGGTGATCCAAAGCATTCATGGGTGGCTTTTTTCTCTTGTTGAGTTGTACAAGATAGGTATTCTTTGTTGATATATCTTCCTTTATCTTCTCTTTCAATGGCTAGCTTTCCATTACTTTTCTCCTTCTTTTCTTTTTCTTTGACCACTTCGACCCATTCTCCGTTAGTGTGCCTTCCGCGTAGTTCACACTTCTATGTTCTTCATTAATCTTCTCTTCCTTCCATAACCAAGGGAAAAAACGCCCCCAACACTCACCTGTGACTCATCTCGAGTCACTGCAGTGTTGAACCTTCAGTATCACTTCGACTGCAGACTGCGCATAGCAACCTGTGCTTTCTTCTTTGTCCCTCCCTTCCTTGTGAAAACTGTATTTTTTGTGTCTGGTACCCAGTTTCAACTGCACCTAGTACCTAGACCCTTCTTCCTTTGATTTTAGTGAGATCTTCAAGGAAGATGGTTTTCATAATACAATTTCAACCGAATCCCATTTACCAAACCTTCCTTCCATTCTCCATTCAAAGTCTTCAATTGGGCAACTCCACCTTCTATGACATAAGCAACTTCAAATGGTCCTAGCCAATGTAACCTAAACTTCCCTGGATGCTTCATGGACTTGCTTTCATATACCAATACCATATCTCCTTGTTTTAATGTTTTCTTCTTGATATGTCTGTCATGGTAGGACTTCTCTCATTCCTCCTATACCTGCTGATGAAATCCTACAATAAACATGTCTTCCTCTAGTTCTATCAATCACACGAGCCTCTCTTGAATAATGCCAGTTTCATCCATATCTGTAAATGCTGCAATTCTCAAACTAGGAAAAAAATATTCTATAGGAACCACTGCATCTAGGCCGTAAAATAACTTAAAATTATTTTTCATTGTTAGCTTTATGCAAGTGGTTTGATAATCCCATAACACTGCTGGCACTCTCAAATCCCAATCATCTCTATTCACACTGCAAATCTTCGTCAGCATTGTCTCCAAGATATTATTGAAAACTTCGAGTGTACCGTTCGATGGTGGATGGTATGGCGTTCTCTTCTGATGGTGGAATTCAAATTCCTGATTCAAGGCCTCAATAGTCTTGTTAATAAAATGTGTACCTTGATCGCTCATAAGGATATTTGGGCATCCAAATCTGGTTATGATATCATCAAATATGAACCATGCAACTGTAGTTGTACTACATTCCTTAACTATTCTTGCCTCTTCCCATCTGGTCAAATACTCTGTCGCAATGATGATGTATCGAGCTCTTGTGTGCTTTCCTGATGGGTTGATAGGTCCCACAAAATTAGTGGCCCATTTTTCAAATACTTGTAATGCTAACTGAGGTGATAAAGGAATCTCATCTCTTCTAGAAGGTTTCCCAAATCTTTGGCATACATCGTAGGCTCTATAGTATTCCTTAGCATCCTTGTGTAAAGTGGGCCACCAGATCCCATCTCTAAGAATCTTCTGCATTGTTTCTTTCCCTACATAGTATCCTCTTGTTATGCTTTCATGTGCTTCTTCCAGAATTAGTGGACTTTTTGCCTCCATAACACATCTCCTCAAGATGTCATCGGGTCCCATATTATATAGCTATCCAACTATAAGTGAAAAATCTGCAACACGAACTACTAGTTGTTTCTTCTAAAGGAATGTGTATTCACAAGGTGCCATTCTTGTGGACATGAACTGCACTATCTCAACAAAGTGATCGTTGACTTTCCTGATGGCTAGCAACTATGCATATGGAAGTGTATCTTCCATAATAGTAGGTTCCTCACCATTCTCTAATCTGGACAAGTGATCAGGTCTCTTGTTCATTCTCCGTGGCTTGATCACAATATTAGCAACTTGAAAGCTAAGATTTTCGTGCCCATTTGTGTTGTGGAATTGTTGATCCTTTTGATAATGATCCCTCGTGTCCCCCTGTAGGTGCCATACTTTTTATTCATATGTTCTTCTAGTGCCTTCTCCCTAGATTTGTCATCCAGAAATTGCGTGAAATCCATGCCCCAAGTTGGCAATCCTATTATGTTTGCGATAAGTTGTATGTTTATCAACACGATCTTGTCCAACTAGATGTCCCCGCCATGTGTGACTACTAGCAACTATTTGATGCATGTTGTTATGTGCCGACCCTAGCCAAAATGTGGTAGGTCCACCAGACCTAAAATTCTTGTCTTCTCCAACTCAGTTTCCCATTGGAGTGGTTGATCAATCAGTTCCCCAAAATGACTCATGCCCATTGTCTCCATGTATACTCTCTTTGAAAGTTCTGGGAACTTGTCTTCATCTACTATGTCATGGTCTGAGTATTTGAGCTTCCCTATGTGACCCAGTAGCTCCGGTCCTACCTATACTCCATCTGGTATGCATGGTAGAATGATCTTTGCTTCCTATTTCTTGCGAGGTGGCCTAGGTATCTTTATCTTGTCTTTCTTTGATGGCGGTGACTAGCTCGAAGTTTGAGCAGCTTCCAGTTGTTCCTTAGTCTGCCATTCCGACTGACCTATGATATCTTCGACCATTCCCTTTGATGGGTGTTCTGATATGGTCATTTGAGACTCATCTGGCTCGATTCCTACATCCATTTTCAACTTCATCCCATTGAATTTTGGAGCTGGTTCGGTGCTCTTTGGTTGCACCTCCTTCAGGGTTTCTGTGTCCTGGCTTGGCTTCTCCTGTACTTATGTCAGTATTTCTATGCTCATGCCCTCTAGCATTGGCTGCTGGATTTCTTCCACTATAGGTGTAGGGTGCACTAGTGTTGTTTCTGGGGATGGGATTTCATTGACATTGACGATCTCCAATGGTTGTTGTTCACCTTCTTTCGCTTGTACTCATGACCTAGTCTGAACTCTGGTTTTCCTGGCAGGCTGACTTGCTTCTACTTGCTTGAGTGGTGCCATGGTGGTTAATGTCAAACATTTTCTGGGTTTGAATGGTCTCTGTGACCTCTTGTTGGGCCTCAACAAGTCCCCCTAATTTTTTACAAAATTTAAAGGCCCCCCATTAGAATCTTGATAATTATAATGATCTACAGAATCAACATTTTCAAATAGTTCCATGCCTTGGCTTGCTTTGAGACAAACTTAATACATTCACTATAGTACGAGACATTCATTACAAGAGTATATGTCAAAATTTAGAAACGAGCATAGAAATCTCAATTTAAACAAAAACGTTAATTTTTATCAATTATTTACTTTCGTTTAAATTATGATTATGTGTTCTTTCTTTTGCTCATTATAAAGTTTGACAATTTTGAATAATGGGTTCAATACTTCATCAAATGATATCTTGGTTGGTTTCTCATTTCCATAAAATCATTTGGTGATATTAATTAATTAAATTCCTTTTTCATTTTGCATCTCATTTCAAAATAAAAATAATAATAAAAAAAGTATTATCTATGATTTGTTTGATTTTGTAAAAAACCAAAATTAATATTTTTTCTTCTGCATTAACTTGAAGATTCTAGAATTGTAAGATCATATTTGAATGGAAATTGTAAACAATGTTTGTTTAGAACTTATAGTTAGTTTAAATTCATTTTTTTATTTTATTTTATTCACAAATTTTAGGTTCTTAATTTAGGTTTCCTTTTGTTTCACAGGTTTCTATTATTAGTTATTTGGTACGGATCTGATCATGACTTGATTTTATTATCTAAATACATTCAAAATGATTGATCCAAGAATAATATTGGATTGCTGCAAATAAATTTATGAGCAACAACAATTAAAATTTGGAAATGCGTCAAGAATAGAGACACAATTGTGTTGGATTGATTGCAGCCAAGCCGTGATGAATTTGAAGCAACAGTTGAAAACACATTTCCCAAATGGACCCATTTAGATTTCGCGTAGAAAGTTTCCCAAACCAATGCACACTTTGAGAGATATTTGTGTCTCTTTACGAGACAAATTTCAGGTGGCGGAAATTATTAGTGACGCCCAAACTGTTCATTCATTGTTTAAATATATGAGAAAGTTCAGAGCCATAGAGATCCAAGAAATTCAGAGGAGGATTTTTGTCCTTTCTTTTTTTTATATTATATCTTTTGTAAACTTTTTTCTTTTCAAATGGAGTAACGGATGGTTGGAATCTTTGGGAGAATGGCCAAGTATTTTCAAAGAAGAATATGAAATTCCAGGTTGCTTAATGACTTTTGTTCTGTGAGTAAAATGGTTTTTCTTTCATTATAATATATTCATATTCTTTGAGTAATTGATTATGCATTGATTTAAATTAAATTTAATCTATTTTATCAATACATGGTTAATTCTTATCATTTATGTATTAATTTTTTCAATCTTTAGGAGTCTATTATCCCAAAAAATTCCTTTTGGACCACAGTATGGACATGTGATTTGGGGAAATGATATGGGAAAGCTATTCACCATTGGCTTTAGACTTGTGTGATGCTTATTCCACTATGTTATTTTATTAACTCGGTCTTATGAGATATTATTATGTTTGATGCATCTTTCGCCTTGTCATCATATGGTGTTTCATATTTTTAAGTATTTAGATGTTGCCCATAATTTGTTATTCCATTATGTATGTGTGATCAATTTGTCATTTGATTATTATTGAATTTATTCCTAATGTTAAATGATGGATAAAATCTATACTCATAATTGAGTTTTCTCTCGTTCTTAGCTATTGATTATCATAAGATCACAAGATTTTTAATCAGACATCATTCTGCTGCTATATTGTCACTCCAACATATCAAACACTTCTTTGAATTTATTCTGGAAGTACTAGTATTGTTTTGTCATAGGTTTCCCTCACAAGCAGGACAAGAAGGAGCTCATACAAATATAGAGAGATGGATTTAGCTTAGTATCGTTGATCAATGAGAGGTTAGTGGGTGCATTGCTTTCTTTTATTCAGATTTGTTTATATATGAATGAGATGATAATTGCATTAACTAGCTTTGATTGTTTCTGTGTCATTGTTTCAATTGTATTTTCTTAGTATTTATTAGTTTAAAATCTGTAAACATTAAAAAAATAAAAAGATTTATGTTCTTACTTTAACTTATTTAGAAACACTATTACGAACATTCATTTCACAAGATTTCAAGTAAACCTTGCAAACTGTATATAGATTGTTTATAACCATTTGTATATTCACGTTTCTATTTGAACACTTGTAACTAATATATAAATTGTTAGAATCATAGCTTTAGATTAGTTTGTTTCTTTTATTATTTTTAGGACCTTAGTTGGCTAATGGATCCGTTAAACCCACCGGGTCAGATCATACCAAACAAATTGCATTAATTAGACAACCTCGGTCCAGATCTTACCTTCCAGTTGACGGTGTGTCATTTACACCCGTCAACAAATGGAGCTAGAAGGAGGGCTGAGGTCGATTTAATGATTAAATGTTTCACCCCTCAGCCTTTCATAATTCCATATTGATAAATCCTTCTTCAGTTTCATATTATAATGCACTACAAGGAATGTTGGATGACAAGCTAACTATTTGGAGTCAATTTCTTCAAATTCTTAATTTTTCATGGCTCCTGCCCAAATCATTGTGTTGGAACATGCTTTCAATGTCTCATTACCAGTTCTTCCTAACAAGACAACTGCTCTCTTTTCAGAACTCACCTTTGATGGTGAAGGGAGCCCATCTGTAGTAGACCATATTTCTAAATTTTTTTATAAATGTTTAAGACATAATATCATTGATCTTGATGTTACATGCAGATTGTTCGCTCTGACTTTACGAGGTCGGGTTAAATATTGGTTTGAGTATTTTCCAGATAATTTGATTCATTCTTTGTATGCGTTTGTAATTGAGCTTTTATCAAATTTTAACAATTATGATTACGATGAATTGAGTGAAGAATTAAGTTGCTTAAGGAAAGAAAATGGTGAATCATTCAATGATTTTGCAATTAGGTTCATACATGTTTGTACTAGATTCCCTTTGAAATAAATGCCTCTTATTAATAAATGGTTTGAATATCTTGTTTCTCTCTTAGACAAGCAAGATCAATTAATTGTTAACCAATCTGAATTGAGCACTAATACTCAATCTCAAGATGGTTCAAATTTTCATGATAATTTTGAAGATTTTGAAGCGCCACAATTTTTGTCAACTTCTTTCATTTCGGAAAATCATCAACAACATCATATTTCACAAAATGAAATTGTCACCTCTAATCATTCTTTTCCAACAATGTCTCCTCCTGTTGAAGAAGGAACCTTGACTTTAAAAGATGACAGTTGTCACACTCTCATAGATTTTATAATTGTTTCTAAAGAGGTTGAATGTGAAGTTGATAATCATGTGGACGATAAAAATTCCCCTAATTTAGTTGAAAAGGTCCATGATCAATCAGTAGGAGACAAAATCATTAGGCAGAATATTAATCAATCTTCTATTTCTAATGATTTCCTCTCAAATTTTCCCTTAGACAATGAACCAAATTGTCTCTTAGAAACTGTCTCTTACTCTTTAAAAGAGAATGCAATAGAGGTTGATCAGTTTATACAAGGAGATGGAACAAAAATAGATTTCGAAATGCATATACTTATCATTTCAGGAGATGCATTTTGTCTCCTTAATTCTTCTACATATTATTCCTTGTACCCTGATATTTTTTATCCTAATGTTGTGCAATTGGGTGTTCCATATTACCTTGGAGAGAATTCAACATTATATAATCAGGTACAAATTAATAGAGATTACCGAATAGAAGATAAAGAGGAAAATAATTCTGCCCATGAACATATTAATTTTTATTCTCATCAATTATCCATGGGTAAATCAAGAAATGATTTGAAAGAATGTCAAATTATATCTTCCATTGATTCATCTCAATTTGTGTTTAAAGAGGAATCTATATTTTTCCATGATCAATTATTTGAGGTTGAAAAGTATAATCGGCCAAATATTATTACCAATGATGATTATTCCAAAATGTTGGTCATTCCATTTAGTCCACCTCAAATAGTTAATCTTGAAGTATTTAAGCTCAATGGAAAGTTTCAAGAGAACGATACACTTCTTTTTCGATCGAGAATCATGATAAGTTCTCTCCATCTTGATCCAACCTTTTTACAAGATTCTTTCCTTGATAGTCTAATACTTTATTCTCATAAGGAATATTTGTCGTATGTGAATTCTTTTGAACAATCCCATGTTAGTAATTGCATGTATTATGATAGGGTTGCAGATTGGTTGGAGTATTCATATCTCAAAAAGTTTCTAGGGAATGGTAAGATTATCTTCACTTTATTTAGAGATCAAGGAGGTAACTTTGACACACTCATTTTATATCCCTTAGATGGAGAAAATATGGAACGGAAGGAAAATTGTCGGGAGGATGGGGCACTTCGGTCTAGGATGATGGTTATGTCAGGTCCACATAACTCTCACAATCTTCACAATCTCATTTTTTCATATTTTTCTTACCCATATAATGACAAAATTGCAGAATGGTTGGAAGATTCATACAAAAAGAATGTTCAAGGGAATGGTAAGGTCATGCTTGCTTTGTTTTTAAATGATGATGATAAAGGTAAGTATGATATATTTTTGTCATTTTTCGATATACTACCATTCCTTTTAGTAATATTTGATTTTGTTTCCATTGCAGGATTGGAGTTACTCCAATGGCTACATTGGAAGCATGACTTCACTTAGTATTTTGATTTGTTTAGCAGTTAGAGTAGGTTTAGGAATAGGTTTTCTTTTAGTTTTATTTCTCAGTGTTTCTCTTTGTAATAATGCAGTTATGAACACAAGTGGGCACACCAAGAGAACCATAATATGAATGTTATAAGGGAATTCCACTTTAAATCTTTTTCTCTCTGCTTTTCATTGAATATTTCTTTTCAAAAAATGCAGTATCATCATGAAAATTTTAAAAGGAAAGTAAAGAGATAAGTAAATTTGAACTATCAATTCAACGCTGACCCAAGGTGCCATGAGTAGGATTGCACTCATATTAATAACAATTTTTCTATTTTCTTTTGACTCTTTTATTTTTAATAATAATTCTTGGTCAAAGTAACATCTTATGGATCACTATCTTAAGAAAAGAACTTGCTCGTACATGATATTTTATATGATTTAGTTCTTCTTTTATTTTACAGTGAGATGCTAGTGGACTTAAAAGCTCAAGTTTATCTTTGGCCAAAATTGTTTCCTGAAAAGTTTTCTTTTGTTGTTTTGATTTTGTGTACTTTTGATTTTGAATCCCATTAATAAAATTTTATTTGGTTTGTTGTGTGTTTTTTGTTTTTTTTTATTGTTTTGAATGAGTTTTCTTCTTGTCTATAATTTTGAATCAATATATTTATGATCAAAGAGAGATTGTCAAAGGAAGCCTTTATTTTAAGACTTGTGTTTTTCAAGAAAATTTAAATAGTTCAAAGAGGTCTTGATATTAAGATATAGTTCAGACAATTGATTTTATGTCAATTGTCACTTTCATTTTTTCCTCAAATTGTCTTTGCCAGAGTATTACACCAGAGATATGGTTTAAATATTTGAGAATTATGATGATATTTAAACTTTTTATGTTGTCCATATTCTTAAGGAATCATTTTTAAGTGCTTCCCCATTCTCTACATGATTTCTTAAAGGAAATCTAAAATATCTAAACCATGATAAAACTTCCAGTTTTGAAAAAAAAAAAATAACATGATCAACTATTCACATGTATTGCAATTAACCTCCAGTACCACCCTGCTCTCTTTGTCATCAATAAATATATAATTGTATTATTATTTAAAAGTGGCATAAGAGGGTTGGAAGAACTTAAGTGTGGGAAGTGTGTGTAAACCCGTCGGGGTACTAAACAGGCTCGCTGGCAGTGAGTAAATGCACACATGATACCAAGAAAACTTCGTCGGGTACTGAAAAGGCCCGTTGGTAGCGAAGCAATGTCGGGTCGAGAGGTAGCATGTATCTATTTTTAAATTAACTTTTACAAAAGTATACACCATGTGGATACAACTATTGGATGGGATTAAAGCATTTGAGTGAGTTAAATGGCATTCCTGTCGAGGCTATGGATGCTTGCTGGCAGCAGTGGCTTTGTCAATGGTATTGAAGTTCTTTTATAAACATCATGAATCTTTGATTAAGACATTATTTCAGGTTATAATCTCCTACAAATAAAATTCTATTGTTTGGTTATAACATTGAGCTTATCTTAATACTGTATGGTCTCAGACTGAATTTATTTGGGAGCTTAAATCATTTTTCAAGTCTTATTCTTTTCTTCCTGAGATGAAATCTTACCAGATCAAAGATAGTTGCTTCACCTAGTAAGTCGCCATTTGTTGGGCCCCAACAAATCCCCCTAATTTTTTACAAAATTTAAAGGCCCCCCATTAGAATCTTAAAATTATAATGAGCTACATAATCAACATTTTCATATAGATACATACCTTGGCTTGCTTTGAAACAAACTTAAGACATTCACTATAGTATGAGACATTCATTACAAGAGTATATGTCAAAATTTAGAAACGAGCATAAAAATCTCAATTTAAACAAAAACGTTAATTTGTATCAACTCTTTACTTTCGTTTAAATTATGATTATGTGTTTTTTCTTTTGCTCATTAGCAAGTTTGAATCTTTTGAATAATGGGTTCAATACTTCATCAAATAATATTTTGGATGGTTTCTCATTTTCATAAAATCATTTGGTGATATTATTTAATTAAATTCTTTTTTCATTTTGCATCTCATTTCAAAATAAAAATAATAATAAAAAAATAATTATCTATGGTTTGTTTGATTTTGTAAAAAAAAAAAATTAATATTTTTCTCTTCTCCATTAACTTGAAGCTTCTAGACTTTTAAGATCATATTTGAATGGAAATTATAAACAATGTTTGTTTAGAACTTATTGTTAGTTTAAATTCGTTTGTAATTTTATTTTATTCACAATTTTTAGGTTATTAATTTAGGTTTATTTTTGTTTGAAAGGTTTCTATTATCAGTTATTCGGTATGGATCTAATCGTGGATTGATTTTATTATCTAAATACGTTCAAGATGATTGATCCAAAAATAATATTGGAATCTTGCAAATAAATTTATGAGCAACAACAGATAAAATTTGGAAATGCGTCAAGAATAGAGACACGATTTTGCGGGACTAATTGCGGCCAAACCGTGATGCATTTGAAAAAACGGTTGAACACCCATTTCCTAAATGGACCCATTTAGCTTTCTCATAGAAATTTTCCCAAACAAATGCACAATTTGAGAGATATTTGTGTCTCTTTATGAGTCAAATTTCAGGTGGCAGAAATTATTAGTGACACCCAGACTGTTCATTCATTGTATAAATATATGAGAAAGTTCAGAGCCATAGAGATCCAAGAAATTCAGAGGAAGACTCTTAACCTTTCTTTTTTGTATATTCTATATTTTGTAAACTTTTTTCTTTTCAAATGGAGTAACAAATGGTTGGAATCTTTGGGAGAATGGACAAGTATTTTCAAAGAAGAATATGAAATTCCAGATTGTTTAATGACTTTTGTTATGTGAATAAAATGTTTTTTCTTTCATTATAATATATTCATATTCTTTGAGTAATTGATTATGCATTGATTTAAATTAATTTTAGTCTATTTTTATCAATACATGGTTAATTGCTATCATTTATGTATTAATTTTTTCAATCTTTAAGAGTCTATTATCTCAAAAAAATTCTTTTGGACCACAGTATGGACCATGTGATTTGGGGAAATGATATGGGAAAGCTATTCACCATTGGCTTTAGACCTGTGTGATGCTTATTCCACTATGTTCTTTTATTGACTCAGACTTATGAGATATTATTATGTTTGATGCATCTTTAGCCTTGTCATCATATGGTGTTTCATATTGTTAAGTATTTAGATGTTGTCCATAATTTGTTATTCCATTATGTATGTGTGATCAATTTGTCATTTGATTATTATTGAATTTATTCCCAATGTTAAATGATGGATCAAATCAATACTCATAATTGAGTTTTCTCTCGTTCTTAGTTATTGATTATCATAAGATCTCAATATTTTTAATCAGCCATCATTCTACTACTATATTCTCACTCCAACACATCAAACACTTCTTTGAATTTATTCTAGAAGTACTAGTATTGTTCTGTCACAGGTTTCCCTCACAAGCAGGACAAGAAGGAGCTCATACAAATACAAAGAGATGAATTTAGCTTAGTATTGTTGATCAGTGAGAGGTTAGTAGGTGCATTTCTTTCTTTTATTTAGATTTTTTTATACATGAATGAGACAATGATTACATTAATTATCTTTGACTATTTTTGTGTCATTGTTTCAATTGTATTTTCTTAGTATTTATTAGTTAAAAATATTTAAACATTAAAAAAACAAAAATATTTATGTTCTTACTTTATCTTATTTAGATACACTATTACGAACATTCATTTCACAAGATTTCAAGTAAACCTTGCAAACTATATATAGATTGTTTATAACCATTTGTATATTCACATTTCTATTTGAACACTTGTAATTAGTATATAAATTGTTAAAATCATATATTTAGATTAGTTTGTTTCTTTTATTATTTTTAGGACCTTAGTTGGCTAATGAAGCCATTAAACTCGTCGGGTCAGTTCATACCAAACGGCTTGGGTTAATTAGACAACCCCGGTCCAGATCTAACCTTCCATTTGACGGTGTGTCATTTACACCCGTCAACACCTCTGTGAACTCGATTTGTGCTTTTCGTTCTCTATTGTTCTTTGTCTTTTCTTCTTTCACGAATAAACTATTTTCTCTTGCATCTGTGTGTTGAATGGGTTTTCCATGAAGCTTGTCAATAACACTTCCTTTATTATGGGTTTTAATGCACCTTAACTACGGGTTCAATGCATATCTGACAGTTTCGTACTTGCCATTACTCTACCTTGTTGTCTCCAGTTGGTGCGTTTAATGTGGTGTCCCATCGGTCCTTGCCATCCTTTAATTCCGCCTAGTGCTTTCATGTTGTCCTGCTTGTGCCGACTTTCCTTTTCCTACTTGTTTCCCTTTGTATGTGATCATTTTACTTCTCACCGAACATGCATTCCTTAGTGTGAATGTTCTTTCTTTCTCCAGCGCACTGTGCCCCTTTTTGTTCTTTTTCAATATACTTTTTTTTTTTTTTTACTGCATGGTGGGTTGTCGACTGTCTTTGTACAGCTTTAGTCAGCTCCCATTGATCATCCCTCTAAGTTCTGTGCTTTCTAAATATCTTAACTGTACAACTCCTCCATCTGTGACAGATGTTACTACATTTGGTCCTAACCAATTCATTTTGAGCTTCCCGGGTGCTGAAACGATTTGTTGTCATACATCAGTACTAGATCTCCTTCCTTGAACATTTTCTTCTTGATGTGCCTATCATGCCAAGATTTATCTCTCACTTTCTAAAATTGTTGGTGGAATCCTGCTAGTATCTATTCTTCTTTCATGGTCATTAACTTATTTAGTCTCTCCTATACTGCGTCTCATTTGTGTAATTGCTGCTACGTGCAATCTTGGTACTAGAAATTCTAATGGAACCACTGATTCTTGGCCATAAACCAATTTAAATGGTGTGTTCCCAGTCAAATTTTTCCATGTAGTCCTGTAGGCCCATAATACTACTGGTACTTTGAGATCCAAGTTGTCCCTGTTGATGTTACAAATCTTTGTCAGTGCATTCTATGGTTTTTTTTTAAATGCTTCCACCGTGTCATTCGCCTGTGGGTGATATGGTGTGCTCTTTTGGTGATGGACTTCAAATTCTTCAGTGATAACATTGATGGTGTTGTTTATGAAGTGCATGCCTTGGTCGCTCATCAAAATTCTTGGGCACCCAAATCTAGTGAATACTTGCTCAAATAAAAAGTGTGTTGTTTTTTTTGTGGTACAATCCTTCACTGGTGCAGCTTCCACCCATGTGGTTAGGTATTCCGTCGTGGTGATAATATACCTTCCTCCTATTCTTTCTACTGGTGGGTTGATTGGTCCCACAAAATCTATTTCCCATTTATCAAATTCTTGGAGTGTTACCTATGGTCGTAATGGAATCTTGTCCCTTCTGTTGGGTTTGCCTACCCTTTGACATACATCGCATGTTTGACAGTACTCCTTTGAGTCTTTGTGGATCATTGAACACCATAGTCCTTCACGCAATACCTTGTATGCAGTAGCCTTACCTGCGTAATGTACTCCTATTATCCCCTCATGGGCTTCTGCTAACACTCGTGGTCTTTCGTGCTCTAGCATGTATCTTTTCAAGATGCTATCTTCACCCATCTTATATAGATTTCTTGCAATCAATTGATAGTCGGTGGAACAGACTACCAGGTTTTTATTCTTCACGGTATTATAATCTTGCGACGCAGTACCTATGCTCAAGTACTGAATGATATCTGTGAAGTATTCATCAGCAATCTGAACTGAGAATAGTTGTGCATTTGGAAAATTGTCTTCTAAATTTGTAGGTTCTTCTCCATTTGTGACCCTTGATAGGTGGTCAGGTCCTACATTCAACTTTCCTAGTTTGACGATGACTTCAAAGTCAAATTCTTGAAATAAGAGTAGCCATCGAAAAATTCTCCCCCCCAACACTGGCTTATTGAATAGATATTTAAGGGCCGAGTGATCTATGAACATCTTAAAGTGTTTCCCCAATAAGTAATTTCTGAACTTTTGCAGTGCATAGACCATAGCTATCCCTTCTCTCTCTGGTGTGTTATAGTTTTGTTCTGATTCTGATAGATTGTTGGTGCATTCTTTAGTCCAAACGGCATGACTGTGTAATGATATGATCCCCATTCTATCACATGCGTGGTCTTGTATCTCTCTTCTTGTTCTATCTTGATCTAATGGTAGCCTAAAAATCCATCAGTGAATGAGTATGCTTCATGTCCTCCTATGTTCTCCAACACTTCATCTGTGAAGGGTGTAGAGAATGGGTCATGTAGGCATGCATCATTCAACTTCCTCAAGTCGACACATATCCTAATCTCTCCTTGTTTCTTGTATTGTACTACCATTCAACTTATCCATTCTAATTCTTTGACCGTTTCTATGATGTCAACTTCTAGCATCCTGTCAATCTTAGCTTTTACTTTCTGCTTGTATATGGGATTCAGTATATATGGTCGTTGTCTATTCAATATCTCTTTTTGTATGAGTGGTATATTCATCTGTCCTAGCTCTCCTTCTATACCCTTCATCTATGTAAATTTTGCGGGGAACAAGTCGATGTATTCATGTAATAACTCTGTTATGCTTTCCATTGTTTGTTCATCACAGTAATATCCAATGCTAGCTATTTTGGGATGCTGGAATGTCCTTATGTTGACTTTATTTACTTTGATCGACATGAAAATGACTTATGATTCTATGGGTGGGCCTTCCACGTCTCTTTCTCCTTATTCTTATTCAATCTAAATATCGTGCAGATCATCTTCATCCGATGATTCCTCTTGCACATGGTAACATGACAACAGTTCCTTGACTGTCTGTTTATTCTGGTATTGCTCTTATGTGATAATTTCTATGCATACCCATCTTACTGCGTGGTCTATTCTTTCACATCTCCTCATGGACACTTCATGTAGCCTTTGTTTCCAATTCTCTAAACCGGTATCTCAATCTATCGCACAGGAAGTGATGCTCCACCAACTGAGTATCCTGTATGCAGTTGGGTTTATGTAATCCTCATCACGCACAGTTGTTCTGTACAACTGGTCGATTTCCTCTAGGTCCAAACAAGTAGGTTTTACTAACCTCTCCCCTTCTAATGGGTCCAATGGAGTGATGAACCTATATTTTCCTGACTCAAATGTCATTTTTTTGGTCTTTAAGTTGATTATGGCCTGGTTGTCAAATGCCTAATCCAGACCAAGCAACGATGGGTAAGGTGTTGTGTCATACACTCTTTCAATGACTTCAAAATATTATTTAGTGCACACTCCATGTAGGTCTTCTATCACTCCTTTCAGTCTACCTATCGATAGAACTCTGTGTTGGTTTTCCAGTTTCAATTGAACAAGTGAATATCCTAGTGTGGGCTCTCCCATGCATTTCCATGTCTTCTTTGGTAGTACATTAACTTTAGATCCTAGGTCTAGTATAATGTCTCCATATTGAAATCTCCAAAGTTGGAATTCAGTCTAAATTCCCTACTTGTTCTTCTTTTTGTGTGTAGGTGATTGACTGTATTTGGTTCTAGTTTTCCTTCTATCTCGATGCTACATTTTTCTAGTATGTTTTGCAATATTTTCACAGATGATGGATCACTTAATACCTTTACACATGATCACAAAAATCCTTTGATTGTAGTTAATTGGCCCATGGAATGTATTTCTTTGGTATGATCCAATAGTGGAGGCATTTTGTATTCAGGTGCTTCCTTGCTTTGTTGTGAATTTGAATTCGTCGCAATATCTTCCTTCTGAAATTCTTGTCGGGCTTTCTAAAATATCTCCTTTTCCTTCTATGCGTCGAAATTCTTCCTTGGTTCAACATTCTTTTTCACCCATTTATTTTGTGTTGGCACTTGTCGAACAATGTCATCCCTTGTTTTAGCTCCTCCACGAGAAACTATATTAATGTTTCATCCTTCATCCCTTGCTTCGGTGGGAATCCACTGAACATTCTGGTTGTTTTGGTTCCTCTTTTCCTGGATATTTACTATTAGTGTCAGGCATGCTTCTGTATCATGGTCTGATGAGCGACAATACATACAATTTGCTGGTGGAAGTGAGCATTCCCTTGCATAATGTCCCGGTTGTTGACAATTGTGACACACCACTAGTCCTCTACCTCATCTGAAACCTCCTCTTTCTCATCCTCCACCTCCATAGCCTTCCCTATCTCCTCTCAGAACATTATATTGTGGTTCTTGATTATATTGTATGGTATTGTACTGAGGTTATGTTTTGTTGTACTATGTCTGCACGTTATTGTATTGGTTATTACACAGTATTATACTGTTGCTGCGTAGTGTTGTATGGAGCTAGAGTTGGGTTAAACTATGGTGCAGATTTCCCTGTCATCATTTTTCCTACACTCTATATGCGTCTGATGTCCTTTCTCGCATCAAATCTATAGTTCTGTAATCTTTGCCATTGTGGCCCACTGACTTGCAAAAGGTATAGTATGAATTATTTGGAATTGTCTGGTATTTATGCATCATCAGGCAGTGATAGGGGTCATGACCCAGTTTCTTATAGTCTTCACACCATGGTCCTACTGTTGGTAATGGGTTTGGCATCCATGCTTCCATATACTGCACAAATGTTGGAAATTCATTCTTGTGGTGTTCTTCCATCCTACATGTGGTACACCAAACAACTTCTCATTTGTCTTTGTTCTTATTCTGGTTTAGTTGAAACACTAAATTCTTCAAGTCCTCCTTCAACTCTTCAATAGCTGGGTTCGTTTGTTGGTACTAGTTTTCTTCCACTTGCAGGGTTGCCTGCAATGCCTCTGCCTGCATCTAGAACTTCTGTTGTTGCAATGGATATTTTAAGTGTGGGAGTAGTGAATTGACAAAAAAGTGTCTATGTTGCATCTTGGTCATGAGATATTTTAACTTTCCTTTCAATTCCTTGAATATCTGATCAATCTCCCATATAGACTCTCTTGGTTTTTGTATTATTTCGATAATCTCATTCATGTATTGATATTCTCAGCTCGGCTTCTGGAACTCATTTATCAATAAATTCTTAATGTCCCCCAGTGTCCTAGTCATCCTAGGGGCACTATTTTCATCTAAACTCATATACCAGTCTAGTGCACGGTCTCTTAGTGTAATCGCTAATTGTGCAAGTTTGGTATCTTCATCAGTGATCTGTTTTGCTTCCCATATATTTGCACAAATAAAAAAATGTTTCTCAGGGTCTTTTGTTGCTTCTCCTCGAAATTCTGGTAACCTGATTGTGGGGTTGTTTCCTGCCATTCTGAATGATGAACTACTACCTCTGTGTGGTGTAGATACTTGATTAGTGCTTCCTGAACTACCTCCTCTAGTTTTTGTTCCTTGTGTGGATGTACTTCTTATTGTCTAACTGCTTCTGAACTTCGGTTATCTAAACGATGGTGTTCTCTTTAGTGTATTAGTCGCACATGGGTTTATGGGTTCCACACTGACATTGATATGGATAGGATTGTTTCCTTCTCTTCCCATTCTTTGGGCCTCTCGTCTTCCTCTCATATGTTGCACACAGGATTTCCTCAATTTTCTCCACAACCTAGATATCCTCTACCTCTTCCTCAACACTCGCCAAGCCTTCCCTCATGTCTACGAATCTCTTCTTGGTATTCACGTTTTATTGGTAGGGTACTCTTCTACATGTCTTTCCAGCTGTCACCATGATCTACTTGATCTGGTTGTCTTCCATCATGATCGGGTCCAAGGGTTCTTCCTACTTTCCCTTATCCTTTCCTCCTTCCATTTCTCCTCTTCCTTTCAGTGCTTTCCCCCTTCCCCCATGCATGCAGGGAAGTTTATCTATCTAACTCCATTGTCATTACACCTTTTTTATACAACAATATCTTAATAGTAGTATATACAGTGATCGAATGTACCTTCCTCGGGGTACACGTAGAAACTCTTGTTCCGCTACGTTGTATGACTTCGTTGTGTCAATTGCAAACTCTGTTATAAACCCTACTACAATACTATCAAGCCAAAAGTCTACTGCACAGGTGAACTTGTTGTTCACCTACTGAAGCTGCTCAATCTATATTGGGGTCCACTCTATCTGTCGAATCTGGTTCGTTGCATGGTTATCCTTCAACCTTAGTATCCACTCCTACAATAGATGCAGAAAATCATAGAAAAAGACTTTGTGCAAATCATTAAACACGTATTTCGCAAGGTATTTATGAGGTGTTAGTATAGGGTTTCTATTATCTTTTTGTGAAAACTCTATCTCCTTAGTTCTTACCCAAATTTTGATCTCTTCTTTTGTGTGATTCCATTGTCTCAACATTCCCTCCTAATGGATCATTGGTCTCTTCCCTATCCTTTTCTTGATCCTCTTCCAATAGATCTTCGAGTTATCTCCTCTACTCAATCATTTCTTGTTCCTACCAATGGCAAGAAAACCATTTGTTGGTTTGACTTACTCTTCTATTCTAATTGATTTTATTGACCCAGGTTTCATGTCTGTTCAGGTTTCCAACAAAGCATCTAAAACTATCGGCCCTCCTGTTAAACCAGAAGGAAACACAACACACAGAATGCATTGCGCAGTCTCGCTCGAGATAGATTTAATGGGTGGCTGTAATACTCAGGTGTTTACAGCCTAGGATTGAGTGTGAGATAAGCCAACTAAATATTGAACCATTATTATGACTATTCAATCCAACAAATTGTTATTCACGACTTATGTAGTAAATCCATAGGCTTATTCCCTTAATATCACAAAATCACTTAAACAAGCAATAGAATAACTCATTCATTCAACATAATAATAACTTCTTTAGACAATAAGATATGCAACAATTCATCACATAACACATATTTTACCATGGTTCACCCCCTCCTAGGTTTATGCCCATAAAGATTTGGTTCTCATCTCTTTTATTATATTATGCTCGCATCTACAGTGTCGCATGCTTACAACTCTTCTCAGTCAGGTGAGATCTTAGATGAGGCAGACTAGATCGCACCAGGATCCACAGCCTACGATCTAACCCTCAATATCTATGCTCCCTCATCCTCTCTAGCTCAAAATATTATATAGAATAGGTCTTACAACAAAACATTACATATTGCATCAACTCATGTGTAACTACAATAACATAATAATAATCCAAAGTGAACCGAACCGCTTATACCTAAGTATCTATATTTATACATTTTAGGGTCTTCATCCATTTACAATACCTTACCAAAACCGTAAACCTACCATTGTTATGTCATCCTCCCATGCATGTGTGATGTTCTTCCTTCCAGTTGTTGCTTTCATTGCATGCACACGTGTTGTGTTTCCTTCTAGTTGTCGCTTTACTCGTGCATGCTTTCTTTCCCGAAAACGTCATGCTTTTCCACTTTGGCCTTTGGCCTAGCTCCAACAATGGTTTTCTATACAACTCTAAATTCCACCTGGTATCAACACCTTCATCATTTTTTTGGTATTGTATTTCAAGAAGCCATTTCTTATTAAACAAGGAGTTAAATTTGTTTGCAACATGGATCAACTAATTGACTAAGCAATATAATCGGAATAGAGTTCTAGAGATGTATCTTCCACTTTTCTTATGTAACAGAATCTTCATATTTTATATCTAAAGTTTGTTGCTACTTTTTTCCATATTTGTAATTGATAAAAGGCAGGAAACAACTTATAGACAATCATCTCTAGAGTATCGACTCCAGAGTATCAGTTTTAGAAAATCATTGTTTCACACTTGTTTCTTAGTTTTAAATTTATTGTCACCATATCCACTTCTTTTTTATCATTTTCCATCATATCCTCATCATTTTCATTCCCTTTCCATCAATGCCACTTCATTCTCATTCTTAACGCTCTTCATTTAGTTCAAGTTGTTCTCTCATTTATCTCTTGGCATTACATGTGATCTTGTAACATTGACAAGATCCTACAACTATTGTTCACAGTTGTTGCAAGATCCCATGTTAGCTACAGGAAGTTTCAAGTTCAGTTTTAGACAATATGATGAGTTCCAGAATAAAGGTTCTTGATTACCACAGTGAGCTTCATCACTAGCAACAAATATCTCTTCGACATTGAACAATCATTTGATCAAGCCTCTCTTTAATAATCAATACTAAGGCTTTCTCTCTCCTACTCACAGTTAGCAAGTTTTTCTCTGACATATCATATATTGATCTAGGAAAGCATATTATCATACTACAAAGGTAAAACAGAGGTAGTGGACCATTTTTGTTTCAATTTTTCTAAAGCTATCTAAGATATCATAAGTCACCTAATCGATTTTGTTGGCTTATGATTAGCTTATGCATAAATTTCATTTCAATTCTCCACTAAGATACCACCATATTCAAACATCATTACAACAAGTGTGAAAAACATTGTATATAATATGCGATCCATATTTCCACCCTTTGGAATCATTGCATGATATTGATCGCACAGTTGTGGTGTATGATGTCAATTTCCTACCTCTCATATCTCATATCATGATATTCTTGTTGAAAGGGGTAGCCAATTATCATTTCAACTATTACCTGTGACTCATTTTGAATCACTAACATGATTCTAATTGATCTCTTCCAACCATACACATACTCGATTATTCGATCGTTGAAATCGTATGTCATTTTTATTTGTAGCCATAACCATATCCAAATTCATAATATTGAATCCCAAGCTTCCATCCTTACCTTGTACTAGTGGGAGAATTGTTAATTCAGGGGTCCAAGATAACTCCATTGATAGGGTTGTCATAGTATGGGGAAATGAAGGATAATTCTGTATGAGCCCTTATCATTGGGAACTATGGAAGAGTTTCTAGAGTACAATTCAAGAAATATGATGTTGGTAGAGGCAGGATGGATGCCATTTATCTCCCAATTTGACAGACATAATGAATTTGTGATAAAGTCCTTCACTCAAATATTTTATGGGAATATTGCGCGAACTATAGATCTAGTGGTGAGAGTAACAAAGGACATAATTTCAGAGGCTATGGGCTTGCCTCAAGAAGGCGATAAGTGGTTCAAAAACCAACAAATCGAACAAGGAGCATGGTCAAAGTTTCATAGAAACAAAGAGTAGGTACTTGATTGGAATAATTTCATTCCTCGATCATGGCTCTAAGTAACATGGAGGAATATCTTGTTTTTTCTTTAGAATTTCTTTACTTGTGAAGGAAGGTATGCCATATTTTTTCTTTACTATGTTCAATTACTCCTGCATTTTGATCCTGGAAACAAAATCAATTTCCCATTTTATTTTTTCAAGAGTCTTGGGAAATGTCCAAGTATGTCCAACATAATACAAAAAATGTGAACAACAACCTATAGCATCATGTTCTCATTTGAATATTGGTTGTAAAGGAATTGAGGAAATACAATCTCAATTTGTATTCCTTCATAGTTAGAAATGGGTTTATTGAAGTAGGGACCAAGCTGGTTGACTTTCCTCATGAAGTCACCCATATCCCTAAGAGAAATCAGATCAATATCAATGAAAGTGAAGACCTCAACTTACATGGATCTAAGGGATTCACTATTGGCACTTGAGATAAGAAAAGGAAACCCTTTCCAAGGAAGGATAATCCACCATTTAAGATTGCAGTGCCTCCATGATAGCCATTCACCCGTATTATGTCCAAATAAGGAGTTAATAAGTTGAATGAAAAAGTCCCAACACCATTCCTTCCTAGTCAATAGAACATAGACCTTGATTTTGATGAATAAATTCCACCAGGGCATAATGAAACACAATATAAAGAGAGTTCTAAACCCCATTCCAATAAAATGAAGGATACGAGGTCAGAACCAAAGTTGGTAGATGAAAAAACACCACTGATGAATGTATTTAAGGAAAATGTAGATTATAGTGATACATCATATTCCATGATGTCCTCAAATAACTCCATGAGGTCACCTCGCACAAAGATTAAGAAGATAAGAGAATTAGAGGGAAAAATTAAAGAATTTGAAATACGTGATAGGTATGTGAAGAATGAGAATGTTGTTCTCAAATAAATATATGATTAGATAGAGACTGAAAATGAGAAATTGGTAAAGAGGAATAAGAAATTAATCAGGAGTGCCAAGATATGGCACACACGGGCTCAGTTGTTGACAATGTGCAAAAAAACTTTGGAAATACAATTTAGGGAAGAGAGAGACAATAAGCCCAGTGTTAGAATTTTCATTGGAAAATAACAAAGAAATTTTTCTTACATTTTATTTTTACTTGAGAATCAGTATTGCTTGTACGAGGACATACAAAACCCTCAACATGGGGGGATGTTGGGCCTCAAAAATTGATGATTTAATCCCTAGTAGAAACCCCTCCTCAATTTATTTAACCTTCCTTTTTTCCTCACTTTTATTCTCATCATTGTAATTGTATGTGAGTTTTGGTGGAATAGATATCTAAGGCCAATAAGGTATGATTATGCTAAAATGTGATTTTTTTTCCATTCACTGGATAACCTAGGAAGGTTGATTAATTGATTATCATTGATAGACCTTGCAACATACACAGTATCCTACAACAACTAGAAATGAGTGTAACATACCCAGTCATAGACCTGTTGGGCTATTCCACATAGACAATATTTTGTAACTTCATATATACAAAACATAAAAAAAACAAATACATTCTGAAAATAGACAGATTGATGTGGAAATAATAGTAAACATATACATGCACCATACACAGGAAATAACCATAAATATAAACACATTGATAAATACACAACATGTAAATTAACACACATTTGATACTTATCTTTGACAGAATACCACCAAATGCGTGGAGACCTTCCAAAATCCTCTAAGCCTTAGACCCTGTTGCTCAGAACTCTAAGAAATGGATCACCCCCAATTTGGGACTAAACTCCACCCAGGTAAAGGGATTCCTAACTAGGATGAGGCAACAAGAAGTACACAATCAACAGGAAGGATTTCATCGCAGGAGCCAATTCAAACTAACAATCTACAACATATCATTTCGCACATGATTTTCCCACCCCAGAAAGTGTGCCCCTTATTTTCTCAACAACCCTTCGACTGCCACACTTCTCTTCAATGGCTTCAACAACAGGTTGGACAGGAAGTCTTCGAGCACTATAGTTGTAGTTGGGCTCCCTTAGGAAATCACTTCCCCATAAATTCTCTCACTTGGAGAGAGTTTTGCATGGGCCTCCCAACCTGCCTCTTCAATCCACTAGCCTAACAACCCGCCTCTTCAACCCCATGTTCCTGTCGACCCATTTCTTTAGTTTAGTGCTTAAGTAAACCAGTTACAAGTAATGGTGAAGACAGTAGCAACGTTCAACTAATGCAAATGTGATGGAAGCAACAACATTAAGGGAATGGAATAGATGTTTATCATAATAGAAAGGTACATCATTGGCTCATGTAGATACGAGTGCATTATGCATTCTAGGAGGGATATGATTTACTGTTCATAACAAGAAAGTTATGGGTAGCTTAAGAGTGCGTGTAGGATTGAGAGGTAATGTTGATGGAGTGAATGGCTCAAATGGCTCCCTGCATGAATGGCTAAGTGAGTGGGAAATCGAATAATTTTCCCCACCTTTATTTGCATGTGCCCTTGATAACACATGGCTCTCAAGGAGGTCGTTTCTCTCCACTTGGGATTCATTCTCTTTCCCATGAGAACTTAGTATAAGATAATTATCCTCGCCATATTCTTTAGGAATAATATTGTAATATTCCCTTGGATATAAGATCTCTAGCTTAGCCCCTTTCCTAGGCTCTTAGCCCTCCCTTTCCCTTCCTAGTGGAGTTTAGTCCCCCATACTATTTTATGGTGGTTGGTCTACACACAAAAATGTATTATATTAATTATATGCATATTTACATATACAAAAATAGGCTCACTAGCCTTTAGCATCTAGGCTCTTCGGTCTAATTCAGGACATAAGCCTCCTAAATTATAATCACCTAGCTCACCAACCTATAAAACATATTTACAATTTAAAATAGGGATTGGTCTTGAAGTATTACATTCCCCTCCCCTTATTTATGCATTTTCCTTAGTGCAATATATATATATATATATATATAATTTCAAAAATATCCAAAAAGATGCAGGTATTTATCCCACATAGCATCCTTGTGCTCTGAAGTTGCATCCTCATGACGGTACCAAGTCCATTGGAACTTTACTAGCTCTATGGCTCGATTATGGAGTTGCTTCATCGTCCAGTCTAATATGCACACCAGATGCACTTGAAAAGTGCCTTCCTGCTCCACCTGAATCACATTCCAATCAATGATATGATTAACATCAGGTACATACTTTTTGAGAAATGATACATGGAATACATTATGAATAGACATTGATCCAGGTAATGCAACCATATAAGCTACATGCCCAATCCACTTTAGTATTTCAAATGGCCCACAATAATGATCCACCAACTTTGAACAATTTCCCAACTTCAGGGAACTTTTGTTGACCTTCACTTTCAAGAATACATGGTCACCCACTTTAAATTCCTTGTGAATTATGCCCTTATCAACATATATTTTCTGCATGTCTTGAGTAGCCTTTAAATTCTACTTTATTTTCGACATATGAAGGAGTGGTTCGATCCCATATGGGCCTTTTGATGCTTGTTTAACGAGTCCAAAGAAAGAAAACTCAGGGGTTTTCCATGTTTAGAGATTCTGAAAAACACTTAAAGAGAACTCCATATTGTTCTTTTTCATAAGTTAGTCTGATGAGATCGAAAAACAGATAATATGCCTCTCATCAGAAATTTTCTTCAAATAGTTTTATGAGCGTGAAAAGAACAAGGTCGCTCGGCTATGTTTTCTCCTTTATGGAGCTTGAAAAGATCTTAAAGGATACTCCATAGGGTTCGTTCTTCATATTACCAAAGCGAGTTCGAAAAAGCGATAAAAGGATACTCGATTGCATTCTCATGGTTTCACGAGCATGAGAAAGAATTAAGAATGTGCTCAGAGTTTTTCCTAAGAAACCCTAAAAGCATATAGACATAAGAAAAACACAAAAATAAAAATAAAAAATGGTGGATCCCTGTCAAACGTCTTGTCTTTAAACCTTTCAATCCACACTAAAAATCACTTTGCAAAGTTGGTTAGACTTTAGGGCATAGGTAAAATATAAAAAATAATTTAATTTTGCAATAAAATATGGTAAAAAGTAATAAAATAGGTCAAAACAACCCATTTACCATTTCATTTTGCAATTTCACCCAAATAGTGCCCAAAGCCCTCTTTTTCTCCCAAATTTCAAGCACCAATTATGGAGCGCCTGGTGGACCATTTCACAAACTGCTTCCATCAAAAAGGTAGTCTCTTGCCCCTTTCTCTTTTCATGGCTTAAAATTTCGTTTTTATTGGTTTAATTTTGAGTTTGGGTCAATTTTTTGGGGGTACCTTCTCTTTGAGATCGTCACAGGCCCACAATATCGTGAACTACAATGATCTCAAATCTCCATAGGGGACTCAAAGACAGGGTGTGATGACATTTCTCTACATAAAAGCAAATCCCTACAATGACTACAACTCAATTTTGAAAAGATAAAATGAGTTTGGAAAACTTCCAAGAATTGAGTTTTTATGACTCTAATCATCTTTTGATGTTACATGGCAGGTTTTCCTCAATAAAAATGCTCGAGTGGAGGGAATGGGAGCATGAATAAGAAGACTATTTTTTCGAGAATGAACCGAACGCATACATGTCACTCTAGGAGTTTGGTTTACTCAAGTTCTTCAAAATTCAGGGCATGAGAGCCCAACTGAGATTGTTGGAGTATCTAGTCCACACGTGTGATGTAAATGAACAAGCCTTTCACATGGGTGTTCATACACTCACCTTGAATATAGAGGACATTTAATTTCTAAAGGGGTTATCTTGCCAAGGCTCTCGGGTATCACTCTCAGGAAGCAAGGGTGGGGGAGAACCTATGGATTACCATGTTGCACACCACTGTGTGCCAGGTACAAAAAACAATAGTCGAAAGGTTTCCATTAGAGATGTTAGGTATTTACCATTGCGAACCATCCTATATACCATTACCTGGATGGCAAGGAGTGTGGATCCCCACATGAATTTTCAAAGCCACTTTCACTACACCATAGAGTGTACTGAGCCCCGAGTCTTTAACTGGTGTGAGGGTGTCTTGAAGAACATGCAAAAGAAACTGACAAAGTGTCGAAATGGTAAGTTGAAACATTTTTTTTACAGATCCATTTTAGTGTCCTTCTTCTTGGAGAGGGTCCTCATCTTATGTCTATAGGTGGAGTGGTTCATACCCACTCCACAAGATCCATGGATGAAAATATGGGTGGACTTGATGTCTCATCACAGTCGCGTGCCTATCATCAAGTATGACGAAGTTTTCTTCCAGTGGCTAAGAGATCATCTAATCATGGTGGAGGACTATGTGTACGCTGAGATAGACTTCCATGGGGATCCTGACTTAGCTCTTCTTGAGGTATATCAGTGGGGAGACATAAGTAAGAAGGAAATTTTCATTATATGATTTTTTGATATTTTAATTATATAAAATGTTTTTTTTTTCATTTAACCAAGACTAATCAAGTTCTCTCAATAATGTAGATGTGGAATGTTATAGTCCTGTGGGATCATCTCCCATTCATAGGTGAGGAGAGGTAGGTGATGTTGTCGGTCGAGGAGTTGTTGCCAAGGATCTCGAGGAGATTGAACAAAACCTAGAGGGATTAACCATGAATATCCATGATATCACAGTGGATGAACTTCCCCATGGCTACCAACGCCATACAATTGGCGTATCGACATCTATTGGTCAAGTGCTTCGTAGAGTAGTGCAAGAAATTGTTTGTTACAATGATAAAAATCCTTGATTCTTTTGTACATGAAGCCATGAGCTTCACTATTTTTATATTTTGGTCCTTGGATGAACACTTTTTGTAACTTTTATATTATTAATTTAAAGTTCCTACCGACTTACTTGTATTTTTAAAAATGTTTGTTTGGATTTATAAATGTCTCAAATATTTTTTTAAAACATAATTATCCAATGCATATGTCAATGTGTTTAGACATATAGGAATATGTTGATACTCGATATAATCAAAATGTCTTTCCAAGAGGCAAATTCTTAAGTATACCCATAACAATGTAAGACTTCGGATGGATTAAATGTTACTTAATTGCAACATTACTAACTATGAATCGAGTTGTACAATAAGATGGCGGATGACAAATGAAATGGCATCAGTTAATAATTCGATAATTGAACTATATTGCGCGATATTATTAGTTTCACGACTAAGGAAAACATCGTGTAGACTGATCAACTCATGCGTAGGTGCATATATTTACCATGCAACAGATGTTAGGTTTCGAGTATTGTGACTAGCACCATCAACAAAGACGATATAGGGTAGGGAAGAAATCGACATCTGGAAACCAAGCACAATGAAAGGTAAGAAACTAAAAGGAAGAATCAAAAAATGAAAAATCACACTAGAGTATAATACACTAAAAATACACAACACTCATGCAAAAATAATTTAAGCATAGTACTTCTTCAAGTAAAGCCCATTTTTGGGTTCACTCAAAGGAATTCCATCATAATCTACCATTTCATATGCCCCTTTATCCAACACTCATTTCACGATATAAGGGTCACGTCACATGGGCTCGAATTTACTAGCCCCTAATAAGTCACGATCCTATTTGTAAAGAAGAACCAAATCACCCTCATAAAAAACACATGGTTTGACATGCTTATCATATTGATATTTGGCACACTTCTTTTGAGTTTCGATGACTAAGGTAGAATCATGATGAGTCTCGTCTAATTTCATCAAATACAAGAGATGTTCCTCTTCAGTTGAGGTGTTAGGGACAAGTTCGACAACTAGTTTCAAACATGGGATTTCACATTCAATCAACATAATATCTTCAATACCATATACTAATTGGAAAGGTGTGAACCTAGTGGCATATTTAACATATTTCTAATAGGCCCATAATGTCGAGAAGACCATTGTGTGCTAGCTTGACTTGTGAATTCCTATAATTCGTCAAAGCATAGTAGTAAGAACCTTGTTAATTACTTCAACCTGGCCATTGGCATGTGGATAGTAAGGTGTTTAGTTTTCATGTCGAAGACCCAACTTCTCCGTAAGTTTAGACATCATGAAATTGAAAAATTTACTACCATGGTCAGTGACGATGGCTTGAGGGACACCAAATATAGTAACAATATGATTGAATATGAAAAACGTTGTAGTTTCCCTGGTATTATCAAATTTAGGCATCGACTTCGCTCATTTATTGAAATAATCCACAGCTACGATGATGTATCCATGCCCCCTGATCGAGTGAGGGTTACTTGTCATGAAGTCAATGCCCCATTTAGAGAATGGACCAACAAAAACTACAGGGTAAAGAGGGGCAGGATGAGATCAGATCTTATTTTTATATGTTTGATAATCATGGAATTTCTGGATGGAAGTAATGCAATCTTTAAATAATGAAGGCTATAAGTAACCAACTCATAAGATCATTTGGGCAGTGGCATACCTAAAAATATGACTGCCACATACTCTGGAATGACATTCATTCAAAGATTTCTCAGCTTCATTATAGGTTAGACATCGTCGAAATATGGAATCAATACCATGATGATAAAGGGTATCACCAAGGATAATGTATTGATGGGCTTGATACCGAATACGACGACGATCCACACTAGAAATATTGGGTCGAAAATTTTGGGTTTGGAGATAAATGATAATATATCCATACCATAAGTCATCAAAACTGATAAAAAATATAGACTCATCAGGAAAGGAATCCTCTACCACAGTTTATGTCTCAGTAGAGGGAAGGTCACATATCAACTTGACAAAAACCAAATATTTCTTTGATTTGGCATGCTCGAATTCCAAATCAAACACCTGGAGAATCATTATCCATTTGGAGTATTTCCCCCCCAAAAATTGTCGATTAAGTATGCATTGCATAGGGTTGCAATTGGAAATGACTTTGGTTTTGTGTGATAAGATATAATGACAAAAATGTTGAACAACTTGAACAGTTACCAAGGCCAATTTCTCCACATGAAAATATTTGGTTTTGATGGTTGTGAGGCTCCGAATAAAATAGTGATCCAAGTAGATATTGGTGGCACCCAACTATTCCACTTGGACCCACAAAATTGTTTCTTCCAGTTTTTCAATTTCCTTAATTGTATCACAATTTACTATTTTTAGCAGATTTTCAGGTCCTGAACTTCTGGAGCCATTTTGAGGTCCTAAACAATGTTTTTTGGCATCTAATGCGCCAACGAATATCAATTTGTTATAGACTCAATATTTTCTTTCATAATTTTATTCCTCGGATATATCTTTCTAACGATGTATCATGTGCGCCAAACGGAGATAGTATGCCAAAGTTACGACCCCGAGAAATTGATGTACCAATTTACCCCGACGGGTCCCATATTCTGGCATTTCATCTCCTAGGGTTAGGTTTTTGGATGTTTAGGGTTTTCCATTGTTTCTCAATAATATATAGGCCTTGGAGCCTCATTGTAACATAGATTTCAGAGGCCTGTACCTGCCACATCTCTTCTCATAGATAAGCTACCAGCGCCCTAGCTATTTTATTTTCATTCTGTCTATAAGCATATTTAAGTCATTTGTTGTTAATGAAATGAAGTTTTATTTCCAATTCATCTCTGCGTTTATGTGTATTTATGTATTTCATTGTGTTACTACATAAATCCGGATCAAATAGTAGATCACATGCGAATCATGCGAATCATCCTCTTGGACTAGAACCACAGGGATGGTAGAGTCTGAAGAAGCTAAGTATAATAAATAATCTAGACTATAATCAGGTGGAAATAAGAGTGACGTACAGGTTAAGGAAAATTTCAAAGCTTCAAAGGCTTTTTTAGCAATGTCTTCCCATACAAAATCGTGACCCTTTTTAAGAAGTCGAGTAAAACCTTTCATCAATTCAACATAGTTGGGGATGAATGGACATAAAAAATTTACCTTCCCTTGCAAACTTTGGAGTTGGCATAATGTAGAAGGAGGAGGAATATTGAGAATAAATTCAACATTTAGAGGGTCCACCCTAATCCCATGTGTAGAAACACTAAAACCAATAAGTGATCCAGACTCCACAAAAAAAATGCATTTATGTGGATTCAATTGTATGCGATAATAATGAAAACATAGGAAAATGGCTCGTAAATGCATTGGGTGATCTTGATGACGCACAGAATGTGTCAGTAAATCACCTAGGTAAGGTCGTACAATGTTCTTAATATCATGAAAAGCATAAGACATAGCACGTTGAAAAGTCGCACCAACATTCTTGAGACCAAAAGGTAGTTTTCGATATGCAAAGGTTCCCCAAGGGAAAATAAAAGTAGTATTATGTTGATCTGCATGTAAAATATTGATTTGATTATAGTCGAAGAATCCATCTATGAAAGAGAATATTTCACTCCCATCACGGTCGTCAACGATATGGTAAATGAAAGGGGTTGGATAATTGTCTTTGGGACAAGCCTTGTTGATATCCCTATAATGTACACAAACAGAGATCGTGCCTTGTTTCTTCATAACCAGAACAAGATTAGACACCCAATCAGTGAAAGCCACAGGAGAGACAAAACTGGATTTAAGAAGTTTTTCAACTTCAATTGTAATAGAAACATCTTTGCGTGGATGTATTAGATGAATTATCTGTCGTACAGGTTTAGCATCCAGGTAATTCTTAATCTCATGTAAACCAATACCTGGATCAATTCCATGCATTTCTTCGTAACTCCAGGAAAAAACATCACAAAATTATTGGAAAAGAGTTTTTTAAATTTGAATCTCATCAGTAGAACATGAGGCTCCAATATGAACATTTTCCAAGACTCTGGGTTTAATCAAAATATCTAGAGGGATGTCGGGTGAAATGTTACCTAAGTTTCCTTCATACAAAACATCGTGTATTGGATCAGGAATAGGGGAAATAGTAACAACAGTAGATGGATTTGAAATCCATTGATAATTCTCTATGGTTTTGGGTTCGAGGAAGAGAATAGAACAATGACAACCATCGTCCCATGGGGTATCTTCCATAGACATGATTTTCATGATCATTTCATTGGTGTGAAAAACTACGTGAAAAGGATATGGAGACGTGTCTAAGAGAGAATGAGGAGAAGGAGTTTCTGATTGAATATCTTGATAACCCAATTCTACTATACTTAGAGGCATTTTTTCATCATAATGAAGACATTCGTCAGATATAGGTATTATCCAAGGGTCATAAGACTCAGGGATTTGACCAATAGTGGTTGATATCATGTTAATCGAAGTGACAAAAGGAGTGGGAATATAGGGCGGTGGAATGGGGAATGTACCCATTAACGATGAATATTTTAAGAGACCCACACTGACATTATCATAACCAAGAGGTGCTTTCACAATGAAAGGTACGTTAATAGTACATGAATCGGAATTAAAGAAGGAAAGTTTATAGAAAGTAAAGAAATTTTCTTGGTGAGGGAAACGTATCACACGAAAAATAGTAGAAACAACTGCACACATGAAATCAATCCAACTAAGGCCAAGTAGAAGGTTGTAATTGAGAGGTGTATCAAATACCTCAACCTCAACACTAAGCGATTTTCCTTTTAACGTAATAGACAATGAAGGAAGAACATCATAAGGTTTAAATCCTATACCATTAAATGATTTTATAATATTGTGTGACTTTGTAAGGGCATGAGAGCCAATGGATTTCCAACAAGTGATGGCCATGGTGCAAGTCGAGGCTCCTTCGTCAATAATGGTTCAACAAATATTCTTATTTTCCACAATAACTTGTATTTGAAATGATAATTGAGGAGGAAGCCTTGGAATATGATCTTCCAAGTCAAATATTATCAAGTTCATATCAATAGGATCCATTCCAACCATAGCCTTTAACAGTTCCTTCCGTTGTGTAGGACAACTTTGAAGGACTTCAAGAGTCGACATCGTAGAAGGTGCCTGCGCAAGATATTCTACAATATTGTAGTTTTGAGCAGCACATGCATGAGGATTAAATGACAAATTACGAACAATGCCCTTAGGAGGATGATGAAGAACTGTATCTAGACTTGGTCTTTCAAGATGAAGAGGACCATTGGGAAGTGAACTAGATGGAGGAGGTTGAACCAATGGAGGTGGTGAATCATCAACTTTCTCTTTCAAAGGAGAATAACATTTGGCTCTAGTAGTGACTGCAACTTCCTTCTTCTTGGAGTCACCAGTACACATAAGTACATAAGATGTGGTAGAGGGGGAAGGTTGGTCATGAATGACCAATTGGGTGTTCGCATGTTTACAGGAAGAGTGTGCTTTTCATTTATGGAAAGAACAACAACGATGATGGCATATTGGAAAAAATGATGGATAACAGGAAAGAAACGATGATAACATTGAGAATTGGTGTCTCCAAGCTCGAGAGGTTGAGAACAAGACTGCCAGGAGTGCATTATAAAGGATCGAAACCCTTTGAGAATCTGAATGAAGTCAAAATCTTAGAAGAGATAGCGGATTTACCATTACATTGGTGAGAAAGCTCAAAAGGGGCAACACTTTCCAGAAGTACAGACGAGGTCCAAGAGACAGACTTGCAGGAGGAACAAAGTTCAAATCCTTTGAATACTTAGAAAATATTCTAAGTCGGAGGAAGTTGGAATCTTAGGAGGGAGAGCGACAGTGGCCATTGCATCATCAATTCAAAAGACCAACAACCATCCGACCAAACCAAGGTGCGTGAGCCTTAGCACTTTGCACAAGCAGGAGAGGAAATCTAGACCGTTGGATCGTCAAGGGTCGTGGACCATCAATCCAGTCTGAGAAGATATTGAGAAATCAGGAATTGAAATAAGGGAGGTGAACCAACTTTTGACATCGCGAAGCACATAGTCACAAATTGCGAAGATGATATCTCGATTGTTGGATCACAGAAAGATCTATATCATTGATCTGGAAAGTGTAGAGTCGAGGTTCGGGTTATGGAAGATAGGCATGATTTGATTTCCAAAGTCCTGAAACACAAAGTCATGAAGAGCTCGGAATTTGGGCCCCAGGTCACATCAATAGAGAAGAAGGGAAGGAACCAGCGTCACTAGGCTCCACTTCAGAGATCGGGAGTTGGGAGAGTCGGGTGACTCACAACCGAACCTTAGTCATTGCAAAACGCGAAGTCACATAGTTCCTCTTTAGTTAGCATACAGTCACATCTCGTGGACATATGAAGAGGAACTTGCACCTAGTGGTAGTTCGTGCAGGTGAAGTTCACAAGGAGCTTCTTCGAGAAGACCTCCTGTAATTTTCAAAGAAGATCAATTGTAACAGAGAAGAGGAAGGGTCGCACTGCCAGAGAATCCAAAGAATCTCAGGATAACGCCATTGATGATGAATGGACTAAGGTATCTACCAAAGAATTCTAAGAGCTTTAGGGTGATCGCTAGAGGAGCTGAAGAGTCTCGATATAACTTCCAGTGGAATGAAAAGTCATCATAGATACAATTGACATATGGAAAAGTGTTGAAGACTGTAACTTCCAGAGAGGATGAAGAGTTGTGTGCATGATCTGGAAGAGGACTTGGCATGATAAATATACATAGAATAGATAAGATAAGGGTGTTCTTCAATTGTGATTCATATGCATAGAAGAGAAGGATGAGGTGTGCATGCAGAGACAAAGGAGAAGAACACAAAACAAAATATGATGTGAGGAGGAATACTCTGATGTAGGTAGAGCATAGCATTATAGCAGAACAATGATGAGACTGGTAAGCCATTTGAAAAATACGGTATCACTGTAATAAATTTCCATAACAAAGTTTTATATCTCAGGGTGGTAGGGAGGTGCTAGGGAGGATTGTTGTCCTCAGATTTTCAAGTGGGTTCTTGAACACAAGGAGTTGTAGCTTCCATTTGGTTGCAGCCAGAGAAACCAGGGTGGTAGGGTGGTGCAAGGTAGAACCATTGTTCTCTGTTATATAGGTTGGTGCATGTGTGACTAGAAGTTGGTTCTTCCATCCAGTTGGTGTTGGAAAACTCAAGGAGTTGGTGCTTCCTTCTAGTGGGTGCTAGAGAAACCAGAGAGTTGGTACTCTCAACAAGTTTTATCTTGTAAAATAGAGGTGGTAGCCTCATGAAGAGTTGGTGCTCATGAGAATGATAATGTACAGAAAATAAAGACTACTTATCATATGAAGAAGAAGAGGTTTTATCCCTTTATGGGTTTCCTCAGGAAAATTAGTGTCTCTGTGTATTCCGTGTGATTGATCAAATATTGTATATATATGCATCTTAATTTATCAGCAATACATTAAATTATAATCTAGAAAGATTCATAAAAGAACTTCAAAAGTTTCAAGCTTATATATATATATATATATATATATATATATAACTAATTCACCCCCCCGCCTATCAGTTATTTTTCCAACAATTGGTATCTGAGTCAATGCCTTTGATCAAAGGTAGATCCATAAGATTGATCATGACTAGTCCTGAAGGAAGTTCAACTAATTGAGTCCCTTTGTTTGATGGAACAAACTTTGCCTTCTGGAAAATAAGGATGAGAACATATTTAATGTCCTTGGGTGTTGATGTCTGGGATGTCGTTAAAACTGGATATGTGAAGCCTGTAGTCTTGGCCTCAAAATATGATAATATGGAGTTTAGCTTTAATGCAAAATCAATGAATTCCATCCTCAATGGACTTGTAGAAGCTGAGTTTCTCAAATTCAAGCACTATGATTCGACAAAATTTATGTGGGACAGTATGATAAGTAGTTATGAAGGTAATGAAAAGGTGAAAGACGCAAAACTTCAGGCTCTCAGACTGAAATTTGAGTAGTTAAATATGGATGAAGACGAAACTATCAATAAGTACTTCTTATGTATATAAGAACTTGTCAACACTATGAAAGGTCTAGGTGAAACGATAGATGGATCTTTTATAGTCCATAAAATATTAGGATCTCTTCCTGGTAGATTTAATGCAAAGGTCTCGGCTATAGAGGAAATAATTGATCTCAAATCATTGACACTAGATCAACTTCTTGGAACCCTAAGTGCTTATGAAATGATAATCACCAAAGGTAAATCCACTACAAGAGAGGCATCCTTTAAAGCAAATAAAAACACAGAATCTGACATAGACAAGATTGAAGAAAATTTTGTGAGAAGACTGATGAAAGGATCAGGCAAATACAAAGGTAAACTACTCTTCAAATTCTTCAACTGTGGTAATATAGGTCATTTTTCATCTAAGTGTCCTCACAAAAGAAAGGATCATACATATGAAGATGAATAAAAGCATAAGAAAAATAGGGTCTATAGAGAGAATAATTTTAAGAAGAAAAGCCTTTGTGTAAACAATGATGATGATCCTTCAGATGATGAAGACAGTGACTCTTCTATTGAAAGTAAAATAAATGATGTCATGCTAATAGCCTTATAATATCTAAACACTGAAGATACAGGAAGTGAATTTTCTGATTTTGAAGCAGTAGTAGATCTTGAAGGAGAGATTTCAGTGCCATGGAAGATATTGATAGACTCAGAGAAAATAAAAGAAAACAAAAATAGTTATTGCTCAGGTATGAGAAAACATGAAATGAACCATCTAAAGAAATTTATTTGTTGAAATTTAAGTTAAAATAATCTAAGAGGATTGAAGACATCCTCACACAACAATTAAAGTAATCCAAAACAAAAGGTGAAAAATTGGAAGCTGAAGTAGTGTCTGTCAGAAAAGATGTAGAGAAATTTCAGGCCTTATATCATCAGAATATGACAAGTATTAAAGCCTCAAAAGGATTAGCCACCATTTTGAATCAGAAAAGGAATCCAAAGTTGAAAATTGGTTTGGGTATGAAGATGGATCAAGTAGTGGTCATCCAAGAAACAAAGAATCCATCGAGTTTGTCAAATCTACAACCATTGACAACAACAAACTCACAGAAATAAAGGAAGATAACCGGTCACCAAGGAGGAGTGAAGAAAAAGGTACCAAAACTAAATCTGTAGAAAAAATAAATAATACACCCTCTTCTCAAGGAAATCATCATCATGGAAGAAATCGACCTCCCCAAAGAAGACAACCATTTTCCAGGTACAAATATTTTTTCTATGGATATTGTTTTTATTGTTATAACTTTGGCCACAAAGCTATAAATTGTTCATTAAAATTTAGACATGAGAAATCAAGACACTCAAGGAATAAATATCTGCCACAATAAAGAATGAGACAACCAAGTAATAAACAAACACAAACTGCAAATCATGTGATGGCTGGGAAAATGATGCAGATTAAGCATAAAAATCGTTATGATCTTTTATTCAATGAACTAGAATGTTATATCTTCCATAATTATGGACATAAAGTTGCATATTGTCGCCTAAAGAACTATAATCTAGTTTCAAATCACAGATCTGAAAATGTCAATGTTTGGAAGAAGAAAGAAGATAACAAGTGTGGATTAGTGTTGGCAGCTCAAAGAAAAAAAAAACCCTAGTATATTGACAGTGGTTGCTCCAGTCATATGACAACTGACACAAGTAAGTTCCTATCACTCAAAGAAAATAAATCAGGGAGTGTGACCTTTGGAAATGATGCTCCAGGAAAGATCATAGGTAAAGGTGTAGTGAGATTAAGTAATGGAAGAAGCAAATCTCAAGATGTATTATTTTTTTATGGTTTTGAAGCATAATCTTCTTAGTGTCAATTAGATATGTGACAGAGGATGTGAAGTCACTTTCACTGCCAAGAATTGCAAAATAAAGACAATAAACACAGGAGAGATGATTTCAAAAGGGGTCGGAACTGAAATCAATGTATATGCTCTCAAGGAAGATAAGGAGAAATGTCATTTAAGAAATTTTTATGAAAGTTGGTTATGGCACAGACGGCTTGGACCCCTGAATTTTGATCATATCGTCAAACTAAATAATGAAGGCGCTGTGAAAAAACTTCAAAGAATATCTAAGCCTAATAACTCTGTATGTGAATCATGTCAAATGGGGAAGTTGAATCTAGCTCAATTCAAATCGAAGAGTTTCACATCTTCAGAGAAACCACTTAAAATTGTTCATATGGACCTATGTGAACCATCACAAAAGGAAGGAACTGGAGGAGAACATTAATTTATGCTATTCATTGATGACTTCTCCAAACTCATGTGGGTTTCCTTTATGAGAGAAAAATCTGATGCATTTGAGAAGTTCAAAAAGTTTAAGGTGTTAGCTGAGAATCAGACATGAAGGAATTTAAAGTCAATTCGCTCAGATAGGGGAGGCAAATTTCTGTTAAGATATTTCAAAGAATTCTATGAAAGACATCGAATTAAAAGAGAATATACTATTCTAGGTACTCCTCAAAAAAATGGAGTTGTAGAATGTCAAAAGAGATTAGTTCAATAGATGGCAAGGGATATGATGAGTGGAAGGGACATTTCACAAACCTTGTGGGTGGAGGCTATTCACATGACTGTTTGTATTCTAAACAAAGTGCATCTAAGGCCGAATAGTGATAAAACTCCATATGATTTCTTGTTTGGTCGACCTGCATCAATCAAGCACTTCAAAGTATTTGGAAGTAAATGCTACATCAAGAATAAGAATGATCATCTGGGAAAATTTGATAGTAGAGTTGATGAAGGTATCTTCTTAGGATATGCAACGAACAGGAAAGGATACAAATTCTTTAACAAAATAATGAATAAACTAGTAGACTGTATTGATGTTCGAATTGATGAAGAGGATCCTATAAAAGATCAACAGAGAATAAGCACCAAGTCAGATGAAGAAGATGATGAGGCTAATGAAAATGAAGAAAAACAAATCTTAGAGTCACAAGAAGATGATGAATCAGGTGGAGAAGATATGCCCAGACAAGAAGAGTCAAGACAACAATCAACATCAAATCCTTCCTCTAGAATTACTCAAAAGAATCATCCTACAAGTCAGATAATTGGTGAGAAAGACAAAGGTGTACAAACCAGGAGAAGGATAATCAAAGACACTGAGAAATCACATATAGCCTTCATATACAAGGTGGAACCCAAGAACTTTAATGAAGCCAGTAAGGATGAAAATTGGTTAAAATCAATGAATGAGGAACTAGATCAGATTGAAAAGAATGATACTTGGGAACTTGTTCCTATGCCAACAAATAAAAATGTAATAGGATCCAAATGGGTCTACAAAAATAATACGAATGAGCAAGGAAATATTGTAAGGAATAAGGCTAGATTGTTTTGTAAAGGGTATGCTCAAATAGAAGGAATGGATTTTGATGAAATATATGCGCCCGTAGCAAGATTAGAAGCTATTAGAATGTTTCTTTCCTATGCTTGTCATAAGAAGTTTAAAGTCTATCAAATGGATGTCAAGTTAGCTTTTTGAAACATAGATCTAAAAGAAGAAGTCTATATGGAACAATGTTGTTGGGAAATAATACCCTACGGACTAACAAGCTAGGGATGAACTTGTACGTAGATCATGACCTTCAAGAAACACTTTTAACCTATCACCCCAATACTCAAACCCCTTTTTCACACACAAGCATGGAAGAGATCTACTAACCTTTTTATATCGATGTTTGATGTAGATCCTCCGTTGCGCTTTATCCGCTTGCTCTCGCTGCTCCTTCCAAAGACAATCCTTCAATCAAGACAAAACACTATGCATGCATGCTATTCTTCTACCTACGAGTTAGAGATAAAGAATAAATCAAATAAAATATATATCACTCGTGCATTGGGACGAGAAAAGTATTCTTTTATTAATCTCAAGATGAATCAACTTACAATAATGATAGAGACCGGCCACCGTTCCTCGATCCTAATCCTGGGCTTCTCCTCTTCCTTGTCCTCCAACTGCTTTGCTTGAATTCTTTTTAGGCTTAAGGAAATGCTAAAGTGTTGGGACAAATGGATTCGGCAATTGGGTAGAGTTTCTTTGCTATCTTTTTCCTCCTCCAAATAGTACCCCTACCCCTTCTTTTATAGGCTAGAAGGAGCTAGGGTTTTGGATGAACTCTCGGCCATGCATGGCTAGGAGTTCCAGTTAACTAACTCAAATCTTTTTGTCCCGTTGGCAACTTTCCTGTTTTTGTGCTTTGTTAGGTAAACGCGGGCTGTAGTAGGCCAGCCAGCGTTCCAACACGTGCAGTAGTGAGCCTGCCAGCGTTCCAACGTGTGCAGTGAAGGGTTAGGGCGCGTGCCACTTGTTTTGAGAGGGTTTTCAAGGTTTATTCAGCATGGCTTTGGCAAGGAAGAAACATGAGTTGGCCTGGTGCTAGGTAAGCCTGTGTGGTGCAATTTAGGGTAATAGCAGATTCCCCCTAATGTGTGAGGTCAGAAGAGCATCTGATGGCCGAAATACATTACCAATTCTTTACCAATCTGTACTGATATGCTGAATGAGTGAGCCTAGGAATCAGGAATCAGGAGGTGCCGTCTCCAAAAATATCAAATGTCTCACCGAGGCGGGCATACCCATGCTTGGGATAAAATAGAACCATGGCTACCAATCAAATACACTGTAGATCCATGTCAAAGAACTATAAAGAGTAGCCGCGAACAATACACAGCGGAGCTACATCTCGAAATCAGAAAGATATACATAGAGAGTATCCATCTCCCAGAAGCTGATTCGGCCTGATGGTTGTACTTCAAAGCTCGAGCAACAACTTCAAAGTCTTCTAAAACTCGGGTAGGAGTGTAATAGGAGTGTACGACTGCACTACCCATAGGTCTTCGATAGCTCGTCAGTTATGGACTTGATAATCTTGATGATCGGACTGAAGGCTTCAGTGATTTTGAACAAAGACTTGATTGGACGTTCAGGATGGCCGAGTATGCGGACAAGAGACATAATGCAGAGGGGCCGACTCAGGCTTAGTAACAAACTTCCCTTGGAAAATAGCATGACAAGTGATAAGACTCAGGCAACATATATGTTAATCATAAGTCTACGAAGCAGGAGGCAATGCAAACTCTCCATATGTTTGGAAGAGTAACCAAACGGTGGAGGACACAACTCTATATAACGAGCAAAGCTTCCTAAGTTCGTACTACATCCCATAGTCTAATGAATCAAACAGACAGATGTGCTTTATCCAAGGGAGACTCATGATTCTACCAATAAAGAAAATACTTTTCCCATCCTCTTTTTGGGGTATATTATATTTTTTTGTTCTTTTTGATGATTTTGAAAGAATAAAGGAATATTACGTTACAATGGAGGAACGAGCACAGCAAACATACAAGCTTAAGGAACAAGGACAAGACTGATGTTCTAGGAAATGATACTCGTGAAAAATATTCCAGTGGCCAAAGGCGTTAAGACGCAAAGGCAAACTGTTACTAGGCTGATGGGTAAAGGATGCAAATGCGGTTGATAGAACACACAATGGTAACGTCCTTCGATGTAAGTTTAACGAGCCCAAAGAAGGGAAGCTCGGTGATTTTTCATATTTAGAGAGTCTAAAAAAGCATAAAAGGAAACTCCATTGGGGTACCTTTTTCGTCAATAGTCTAGTCGGTTCGAAAAAGGGATAAACTAGCGCCGACTAGATGTCAATTCAAAACCATTTTAACGAGTGTGAACAGGACAAGATCACTCGGCTATTTTTTCACTTTTAAGGAGTCTGAAAAAATCTTAACTATGGACTCCGTCAAGAATGTTCTTCTAGACCGTTTTAACGAGTGTGAAAGAATGAGGTCACTCGACAATCTTTTCAATTTTAGGGAGTCTGAAAAGAGCTTAACTATGGACTCCGAGGGGGTTTCTTTTTCTTAAATTTAGTCCCTCAGGCCCGAAAAAGGAATAAAATTATACCTGAGGATACTCTTCTAAAGAATAGATATTCAATGGAGTATTCCTTTGTTCGTACAGTTGACCATCCGGACCGAAAAAGGGGTAAACTACCGCCGGACAGACGTGACTTCAAATTTCAGTTTAACGAGCGTGAAAGGTCACAAGATCGCTCGGCAATCTTTTCATGTTTAGAGAGTCTGAAAAGGGCTTAAAAGGAGACTCGTTATGTTTTGGGATTCCGGAGGGTAATATAAAGAGTGAAAAAGACCCATTCAAATGAGGCTCGAACTCATATTCAGGAAAGACTATATGGACTCCCGAGCCTACTATGTTGTTAGAAACGGCATGGACACCATAATGCAACCAGGAACTACCTAGGGAATCCATGTTTTGGTAAGCTCTACCACCAAGTTGTGACACTTCTAGAGCAGATATGATGGTTCAGTGTCACAACCGGATGGGATCGATCCTATATCATAAGAACAAAAGGCAACGAGATGCAACAGTTGGGATGAAATCCTACCCTATATGCTCAAGTTGAATTTTGAAAAAAAATAAATATGGACTGTGAAAATATTTTTTTTATTTTCTGAAACTCAATGAAAATTGTCCCAATACCTGATCAAATTCCTCCCATATAACTCTTGAACCACTCAAAATGGTTTTTGGTATAAAGAAAATGATAAAAGGGCCCAAAAAAGTGACAAAAAGAGGCCAAAAACTCTATAAATAGAAGCTGGTAGCTCATTATCACCATTGTTGATTTGGAAATTGACTCTGGAGCCAAAAGACCCTCTTTGCCAAAGATTGTGATTCCAGGAGCTACGATGGATGAAACGAACTTCTGCTTGGACCAAGTAAGTACAAACTCCCATATCTTGCATTTCAATACTTCATTTGTTGTTTGTATTTGAGTTTGGGGGTGGATGTCGACCTCTAAGAGGTCAGCCCTAGGCAAATGTGGGTTGTCCAGGGACAGCCCATGGGTACCCATGCGCAGAGCCAAAACTGCACATGGGTACCCGCGATTGTCGCCTCGACAGCCCGCGGGTGCCCCCCGCGTGATGGAAATTGGATTGAATGAATACTAAACTCCCCCCTTTTTTTCTTGTGTTTTTTGGCAGGATGTATGTTCAGTGGAGAGAGAGGGAGCACGAGGCCGCCAATGAGGCAGTGGCTGTAGATCCGAATGTTATGGCCATGCTGACGCAGTGTGGCTTGGTAAAAAAAAATTTGTGTCCGTTTATGCATGCTCAACCCAGGCTACTGAATGCCTTGGTTGATTATTGGCACCCAGATGCAGAGGCCTTTTTGATAGAGGGGCAATCCTTGGTGCCCACCACCGAGGATATCTACTTTTTGATGGGCCTCTCGAGGAGAGGGGAACCCGTTAACTTTCATACTTTTCCTGCGGGGCCGAGCAAAGTCTTGGAATTGATAGCGGAGTACTGTGAGGCTGGGATCGATCAGAGATCTTCCTCGTTTCCCGTGAGTAGGATTACCAGCCTCGCCCTCCAGACCATTTTATCACTCATCGGGTGGATTACCGGCTCTGCGGCCGTGCATCAGGCTTCACGTGCACAGATGAACTGTGCAATTTAGTGCATGAATGCACAAATTTTTGACTGGAGTACCACATTACTAGCAAGCATGATAGGTCAGTTGACAGCTTGCAGACAGCGGACACACAGGAACTTCGGGTTTGGGACCATCCTGTGTTCGTTTTTCTTCGAGAGAGTTCCATGCTTTAGTCCTCGGTTGACAGTACGAGGACATCTGGATACTTTCCCCGCAGTGTGCATATGGGAAGCGTTGTCGCCGCGACAGGGTGGTGGAAGGACCATAGAGGCCTTCAATGACGACTTTTTTTCCTGGCTGTCACGGCAGATCCCAGCGATTGAGGATTACCCATATGCAGGGATTGATTTTTCCAGAGATCCAGCGATACTAGTGCCTCCTGGTGAGGAGCGAGGGGAGATGGGTAAGTCTCCACCTATCTAGTTTTTTTTGTTTACATATGTAATTTTTATGTCTTTTTGATATATATATCATGTTTTTTGTATAATAGAGTTTTTGATGGGTGAACCTTGTATTGCATGCAGATGTGGGACCCGTGCGACCTGTCGATTATGCACGGAATAGGTGCCGCCCATGGCCAGAGGCCGCAGCTGTCTCCGTCGGGGGAGCAGCAGTAGTAGGGAACCTCCCAGCAGGGGAGGCCAAGAGGGTTCTTAGGCAGATTGAGCGGAACTTTACTTCGCTTACTCACACAATCCCATGGCAAAGATAGAGGACTTGCCGCCCTCCATGCAGAACTATATTGTGGGGGTACCTCGGATATGGGTTCGATTGTTTAGGCGTTTAGGCCAGGCTGTTCATGATTATAATAGGGCCCATAGGCCCTGAACAGACTTTTAGACTTTTATGTGCCACAAACACTGATATGTATATATTTTTTGAGGGCGTAAGCCCAGTGACTCGTTATGGTTCCCACTTTTTGAGGCGCTTGCACCCATCTATGTACTCTGAGGATTTTATGATGTTTATATATGGTTTTTTATTTCTTTTTTGTGTCTTATGGAATATGTGTACAAAAATGTATTTACATGTGTATGATCATGATATTTTTATATGTGAGCAAGATGCCAATCTAAAATGTGATTAGCTAGAGTATCTGTGATTTGATTTAGACTCCTAGGAACATGAAAATATGTAATATAATCAAAGTTGCATTCCAAGAGACGTACCCTAAGGAATCATCGGTGTAAAGTCGGATCGTGGACTCGGTATATTCTGTTTAGCTGCGACACAACCAGTTGAGCATCTAGATAGACCCGGAGACGAGAGATACCCAATGACAAAGCGTCACGAAGCAACTCAATAACTGCACTATACTCAGCAACATTATTTGTGGTGTCGCCTAAGCATATCCCTCCGGAAGATAACAACTGACCCTGTGGTGTAAATATTACCCAAGCTGTGGAGGCAAGCCTTAGTGTGTGTCGACTAGCACCGTCCGCATACCCAATGAACACCTCAGACTCACTTGACATCTGCCATAGTGACGAAAGATAACATTAACGACACGTCCATAACACGGTTTTTCCCAAAAGAAATGTAAAAAGTAATATCACAAAGACTATACACATGTTACAAAAAGTTACCCACAGTGACCATGCTATGAGTAATACTTCTTGAGGTAGAGCCCATTTCTAGGCTCCGTCAAAGCATTCCCTTCAAAATTGACCAGACGATAAGTTCCCTTTTTTAAAACCTCCTTAATAATGAAGGGTCCAAACCACATGGGTTTAAACTTGCCTGCCCCCAGGGGGCCCTTATCTTGGTCGTAAACCAGGACAAGGTCGCCCTCAGAAAAAATCCGAGGACAAATGGACCTATCATATTGACACTTGACCTTATGTTTATGAGCCTCGTTGGCCAGGGCCGCATCGCGAAACTATTCATCAAGCTGCTCAAGGTGTACTAACCGTTCTTCAAGTGGAGAAGTGTCTGGCAATAACTGTACTGCCAATTTCAGAGATGGAATTTGACATTCGATGGGCAAGATTGCTTCCAACCCGTAAATGAGCTGGAAAGGTGAGAAACCGGTTGCAGTCTTAACTGATGTTCGGTAAGCCAATAATGCCGAGTATAACATCAAATGCCATTTTGACTTGGCTGAGTTGATGGTTCACTGTAGCATTGTCTTAAGCGTTTTGTTAACAGCTTCCACTTGCCCATTGGCTTGGGGGTAGTAAGGTGATGAATGTTCTTGCTGTAATCCAAGCTTTGATGTTAACTCGGACATCATTTGGTTCTAAAAGTGACTTCCATGGTCAGTGAAAATCTCTCTTGGGACGCCGAACCATGGTATAATCTGGTTAAATAAGAAGAGAGCGACAGTCTCTCCATCATCTTTAAACGTTGGCATAGCTTCGACCCACTTAGTGAAGTAGTCGAAAACTACAATGATATAGCGGTGCCCCCTTGCTGACGGGGGGTTGCATGTAGTGTAATCAATCACCCACTTAGTGAAGGGACCAACTGTGACGACAGGAAACATAGGAGCGGGATGTGCCCTCATCTTTCGTGAGAAGATTTGGCACGGATGGCACTTCTTGACCAACTCGATACAATCTTTGATAAGTGTGGGCCAGAAGTAACCTACTTGTAAAATCTTTTGGGCTGTTGCCAACCCAGATAAGTGACTGCCACAAGCTCCTGCATGACAATCGTTGAGCACTATGACAGCCTCCTCATGAGTGAGACATCGACGCAAGATACAGTCTACACCACTCCGATACAACGTATCATTGAGTATGAGATAGTTTTTGGCCTGATGGCGTATCTGCCGACGCTCATCACGAGAAGCAGAGGTGGGGCACTTCAAAGTCTTGAGATAGATCAGTATATCTCCATACCAGGGGTCTGACGATTCAATCAAAAACATATCCCCCCGGATAGGCGATTCCTCAGGCACAACATCACCTGACTCAACCGGAAGTTCCGAAATAAGTTCTGCGAAGACCAATGACTTCTTGGACTTTGCTGAAATGAAGTCTAAGTCAAATTCTTGGAGGATGTCCATCCATCTATTGATTTTTCTGCCGATAACTCATCGTGTCAACATGTACTAGAATGGATTCACAACAGCTACAATGGTGGTCTTGCGAAACAGAACATAGTGACGGAACCGTTGAACAGCATGAACTGCTACCAACGCAAGTTTTTCGAGATGGGTATAATTAAGTTCCGGTCCTACGAGGCCTCGGCTCAGGTAATAGATCACGTATTCAGAAAATGAATCATCTTCCTGAACTAAAACCATGCCTATGGTTGACTCTGCGGCAGCCAGATATAATAGGAAATCCTTGTTATAATTCGGTGGTCGTAGCAGAGGTGCGGTTGTAAGAGCGTGTTTCAATGCGTCGAAAGAGAATTGTGCTACTTCATCCCAAAAAAAGGGAACATCTTTCTTCAATAAACGCATGAAGCCCTTGGTGATTTTGGCATAGTTGGCGATGAAGCGTCATAAGAAGTTCGCCTTGCCTTGAAGACTCTGAAGTTGTAAGATTGTGCGTGGGGGGGGCAACTGGACTATTGCCTCCACCTTAAGAGGATCCACCATGATCCCTGTTGTTGAAACGATGAAACCTAACAAATGTCCGGACGTGACGCAAAAGCTGCACTTGTTGGGATTCAAGTGAATCCTGAAGTAGCGACATCGTTCGAAGATTAGTCGGAGGTGCATAGGATGATCCTTTCGCTTGCAAGAGCGTGATGCTAAATCATCTAGATAGGCCTCGACTATATGTTTGAGGTCATGAAACGCAAAAGACATGGCCCGCTGGAAAGTGGCTCCAGCATTTTTGAGGCCAAAAGGCATCTTACGATAAGAGAATGTACCCCACGGAAAAATGAATGTCGTTTTGTGTTGGTCCTCGGGTTTGATTTGGATTTGGTTATAGCCCGAAAAACCATCCATGAATGAAAAGGCTTCACAACCAGCGCACTCATCAATGATCTGGTCGATGAATGGGGTTGGATAATTATCTTTTGGACATGCCTTGTTCAAATCATGGAAATCGGTACAAACACGAATCGTGCCTTGTTTTTTATCGACCGGCATAGGGTTTGACACCCATTGAGTCCAATGTATAGGGTAAATGAACCCTGCCTTGAGCAATTTCTCAACCTCAGCCTTGATGGCTGCTGCTTTCTTAGGATTAACTGGACGAATTTTTTGTCGAACAGGCTTAGCATCAGGATATGTAGTGATCTCATGTTCAACTATTTTTGGATCGATGCTTGGAATTTCCTCATAAGACCAGGCAAAAATGTCGCGGAATTCTTTGAAAAGATCCGTGTAAATATGAATCTCTTCGGGGGAGAAATCCTCTCCAACGAAGACATTCTCCATGACGCCAGGGTTTCGGGAGATGTTGATAGGTATGGTTGCAGCGATAGTCGCCATATTTCCCTTAGCATAAATTTCCTGTGTAGCTAAGAGGTTAATGGGACATGGCTGATCTCCCGTCATGGTGATAGTGAATTCTCCTGCCTCGATTATGTGCAACTCTGGGAGGAAATATGATCTGTGATGAAGATCTTCCCAAGGTCTGTCTGGACTAGTCATTGCTTCGATTACAGCTTCATCAGAAGGCAAGACTAAGTCTAACGAATCAGTGGTAGCAAGAGAACCCTGAGCCCAAATAGGCTCTGGAAGTGGATCCAACTCTTGTGCGGGGGTTGGATCGAGAGTAGCTGAAGCTTGCTGGACTAAAGAGTATGCTACTTCAGTAGCCGACAAGGGCATGGACATGACGGAGTGCCCTGTCTCATCCATCGTGGCTGATGGGGAAGGAAGAATCCACGGATCCTCGAAGTAAGTCGTGCGTAATAACGAAACATGGAAAATCTCAGCCTTGTGGTGAGTCGATATAAACTTGACATTGCCATGAGGAGGTGGGTAATCGAAAGTACCCATCAAAGATGGGCACAAGCCAACTCCTATGTTAACAACATCGGCTTGAAGATTATCTATCATGGGAACCATGGATGCCCCCAAGGCTGGGTTAGGCCAAGAGAAGGACAACTTATCAATGGTCACTATCCGGCCTTCATGTGGAAACAATAAGACTCAGAAAACTGTAGCGACCACCGCTTGCATGGCATAAGTCCAACTATGACCTAACAAGAGATTGTAGTCGATGGGGGCATCGACTACCTCTACTTCGACGCACACGGTCTTTCCCCCTAACTGCATAGGGAAAGAAGGAATGATGCCATGTGGTCAGAAAGAACGATCGTCGAACGCAGTGAGGAGAGTAGGTGATGGAGACAACTCAGGCTGACTAATGGCTTTCCAGCATGCTAACGACATAACGCAAGTCAAAGCGCCCTCGTAAACCACCGTGCGGAAGATATTCCGTGTAAAAGTTTTCATGGGATGAGCCACTACTATCTGAAACGCGATGTGGTAAGGCAGACGAGGTTTCAAGTCAGTCGTATCTAACATGATGGTACCTGGGTTACAAGTCTCAGTAGAACCTAAAGTAGTCAACAAGGCTTTCCTCTGAGCAGGGCAACTTTGGAGGACCTCCAAAGCAGACATAGCACAAGGGGTTTGGGATAAATCTTCCACCACAGAGTAGTTCTGGGCAACCCTTGCATTTGGATTGTGAGAAGCCCTCTTAAATGCATCCTTTGGAATGTGTGTCATTGTTTCATCCAACGTCTTCTCGATCTATAGAGGTAGAGATGGGATCTCGGCTTATTTTCCCTTCTCAGAGGCACTTGGTTTGCTATAGTCGTGTGCTCTAGTCATTATTAAAGCATCCCTTTTAACCATGTATACGTTAGCGGAAGAGGAATTGTTTGCGGGAGGGCAGGTTTCTTGGCTGCCCACCTCCGCACTTTTAGAGGCTTGAGTTAAATTTTGCCCATGCTGAAAGGGATTAGTCAACACAACTTGTTTTTGTTGTGTGACAAACTTCTGGGCCTCCGCAAGTCGAGGGAATAGATGGGTTGGGTGGTCTTCCGCACATAAGTTGTACGGATACCTCGCCTTCCTCTTTTCCGTGGTGCCCTCACCAGCATTATCAGTTGGTTTTTTATCCCCCTTACTCTTCTTGTGTTATTTTTTCTTCCCTTCAGGCTGCTGGTTGGCCTTTGGGTTAGTCATCTGCACGGAGTGTACTTCCGACGTTTGGGTAGGAGGAGAAGACAAAGCAGTAGTCTGGATGGCCGCTGAGTGTTGTATAGATAACTGTTGCAATTGTTTTGTCAATTGCTCAGCGGGCTTGGTTTGTGCCGAACCAACGATACCATCGGCATGTGGTCCGACTCTCTGTCTAGTTTTATCCAGTATTGACCATGGTGCATCCAACAGGATGTTGTACAGTAAACCAGACTGAGAATAGATAAGCTCAAACTGTTGAGCCCTCATGATGGCATCTTCCTCGGAGAAAACCACTAAAGTCGCGACGTCTTTGGATAACTGCGGAACTAAAGACTTAAGGAACCACTCAAGCAGGAATGTTGGTGGGACAGGTACCTTGATAAGACTCTTTCGGCATCGCCACTCTCGAATATGATTCGAGATATGGTCTGCTGTCGTCTGCTCGAAATTGGCTAGCAACTCTATGCCGACGTCGTATCTCACAGGTAACTGGAAATGGTTAAGGAAGGCCATCACCAGTTCACCAAAAGAAGAGTATCATGAACGATCAAGCTCTATGTACCATTTCGTGGCACTCCCAATAAGAGTGCATTGAAACAATTGCAACTGGACGGAATCATCTTTCAGTGAGTTAGATGAACACCAAAGGTGGAAAGTAGTCACGTGATCACCTGGATCTTCGTTAGGCTTGGCCTCGAACTTGGGAATGTCTGAAGGCAACTTCATTGGCATAGGAGGCCAACGTGGATCGTGACAGATAGGGTCATTTAACAACCATGTCAAATCTGGCAAGTGTAACGTCGCCAGGAATGGTAGTTTAGGTTGTTGTTGAGAGCCTGGGAAAAAGGGTCCTGGGGTTTGACTGGCACCAGGTTGCCATGAAAAGTTTGGTTGTTGGCCCGGATTCTGGTAGAAACCATGGCCCTGACCAACGTAATGATTTTGCATCTGTGGAGACATCATTGGCTGATTCCCCATAAAGGACATAGGATGTTGGGAATTCCTCGTGTTTGACGGACTTTGGGAAGGATTACCCCATGCCGGTCCTATTGGGAGAGGCATAGCAGTCTGTCCGGGGTTCCATTGACCGTGGAAATAATTACCCCAGAACGACATTCCAGCGGAGGGAACGGATCCTTGTCCTGAGTTCCAAGGTCCTGGTATATGTGCCCCCGGCGCAGGAATAGTACCCTGCGCCAGAGTAGACTGTCCAAATATTGGAGTGCCCTCAGATGGGAAAGTAGTGGGTGTGAAAGTGTTGTTACCAAACGTCCCATTCCAAACAAATGGTGACGAACCTACCGGCTGAGTTTGCGCAGGTGTTCCTTGACTCCCGGCTCCAAATGAACTCGTGTGTGCGGGCTGCCCAGCGGTCTGCTGATGCGGACCACCAAGTGAAGGGGATGAAGGAGGAATATGACCTCCAGCATGAGGGAAAGCGTTGAAAGGGACAAGAATTCCCCCAAGTTGACCTTGCAGAGGATCATTAGAGCTCCCTGCCCCCAGACCCAAAGTTTGTAAAGTGGAGTGAGTGAGTGTAGGACTTGTTCTTGAACTAGGCATACCGTATGAAAACGGAGAGCCTGTCGCACTAGTTGTGAAGGGATTTGTGGCCGCCACGATAGATGGGGTCGGTCCAGTTTGTGACATAGTTGCGGCCAGAGCCATGGTGGTCCGGACCAATGGAGGCAAGTTAGGAGATGCTTCTCCTGTGGTAGCAACGGTGGTGGGAATGCAAGAATTCCCAGAGGAAGTAACAACATTTGTTTCCATAGCTGTGTGAGGCACTGACAGGAGTTTGGTAAATTGGACTGGTACAATAACCAGTGTCCAGATATCAGTGTTTGGGGTTTCAACCGATCCAATATTGGCGATTGATTCCTCCGGGGTTTGTTCGAGCTCAATGGTTAGAAACCCGGTTGCTTCGAAAGACCCTTGTTGGTCTAGCTTCCACCTCAATGGTGGCAGGGGTGGCTCCAGTATAACCGGCAGTAGGCCCAGAATCCTTCGTGACTGGCGGAGCTATGAATCCTCCACTGTGTGAGAAGATTCACGACACACTAAGGTATTCTACATGAACAAATAGTAACACACACTAAAATAAATCCCCTATGAGATAAGACAAGCAAACACTAACTATTTTGAAGAACAGTTACAACAACCAACACTAGAGAAACTTACCGGTGCAAGTGTAACTCGAATACGGAAGCACCCTCCGGGTATACTCTGCAAAGAGTGGCACGATGTCTGTCCTAGGTACCGCGGTATACCCCCGCAGTCACCCGTGTATGTCCCTAGAAAATATTGGCAACTAGTTTGCCAGCACGTGAACAGTCACCAGGCGGGTACAGTCGATAGTCGGGTAGACCAAAATGAGTAGGGTATCAAGCCCGAAACCTGTCAAGGGTATCGAGAGCAAATGGTCCGGAAGAAAACTGAGGACCTCAAACGGATTTGAGACCCACGAAGCCCTGTGGCAAATGCAAACGACAGAATCCCTCAACAAATCCTCGATATGTGTTCTCCACTACGCTTGGTCCGGCTTTGGAGGGGTTATCTCCACTACCTTTCCTTACGCGACCTCATGTTTAGCCCCTGTGTTAGAGGGGGGTCCCGGATAACTTTTCGTAACTGGACTTCTACACTCCCTATGACAGACTCCAATGTTTGGTTTGAGTGGCCTTGGATAATTTACTCTCCAACCTATTCCAAGGCCCTAGTCCTGAGCTAGTGTATGAACCCTACAAACAAAAAGTCTAATAGTTTTTAATTAGCATTGCTTTTAATGGGATTTTTTACGTCACAGGTATGAAAGTGAAAATGATGATGTGTAAAGACTCAAAGAAAAAATGAATAAGAAATGCTTGGAAACAAAAACTTTTACAAGAAATGCAAAAACCAGCAACTTTTCAACAAGAAAGACTTCTTTTTCTTTTTGAATTTTCTAAGATTTCATGCAGAAAAACATCAAGGAATTTCGCTCAAGATGCGAGCTACTTATGCGCTAAATGCACTGCAAAAACTTACGAAGAAAGACTTCTTCCTAGCTACTGATGCAACAACACAATCTTCAAACCAAGAAGAAAATGAAAAAGAGAATTTTTTTTATTTAATTGCAAAATGAAGCAATAAAGGGAAAATGACGACAAGCAAAAAACCAAGAAAACAAAATAAAATTCTGGCTTAAAGTGCAGATCGCAAAGAACCAGAGCAAAGATGCACAATGCCAATCAAGAAAGCACCGATTCTAACACTTGTCTAAAAACCATGAAACAAATATTTTTTTATCTTTTGTCTTGTCTATCAAAACATCAACTAAAAAAAACAGGCTAAGGATAAGAGGCCCTAACCTACTAACTGTGCAACCCTAGACTCAAAACCTTTGAGAGGGAAAACTTCTCACCACAAGAGGGGATGACTGCCCCCCCCTGAATGAAAAGCAACCTGACAGGCCCACGACTTTCACTGAGACAGCACGCGTTCAAACGCGTGCTGAGCTATAACGGCGCACGGGTACCCGCGAGCTTAACTGAAACAGGCCGCGTGTAGGTATAAAATCCAAGAAAAATCAAACATAGGCAGCCCAGACCTGAAAGAGGCCTCTGGTATTGACAACCAAAGTATCTTAAAGGCTTGGATGCTTCTTCTTTAATAGAAAAGGAAACTAAATGCAAAAAATAACAATCACAATAATGCAGACTGAGACAAGACTGTAAACCAACAAGACCCAGACAGGATCCAGAAAGCCCCCTGAGAATGCGAAATTATAACAAGGAAGAGGAGACTGCCTCTTAAGGTCTTTGAGCCCTACACACTACTGAAACTACTACAGCAAGCGTTCAAACGCGGGCTGTATAAGTTTAGGGCACGGGTTACACGCGTGCAGGCCTTCTGCAGGCCGCGTGTACCTCTGCGTGTACCTCTGCGTGTCTGTCAAGCAACAGTCAAGGAAAAACTGGTATTAAGAACCAGGTTCCTTGCTAGCTCTGACCTAACAGAAAACAAAACAAACAAAGAAACAGAGAATCTACTCCTTTAAACTACCCAAAAACCTCACTGAAATTCAGAAACCCTAAGAGTAATTTCCCTAGTGGAGTCGCCAATTCTGTTGTTGGGAAATAATACCCTACAGACTAACAAGCTAGGGATGAACTTGTATGCAGATCATGACCTTCAAGAAACACTTTTAACCTATCACCCCAATACTCAAACCCCTTTTTCACACACAAGCATGGAAGAGATCTACTAACCTTTTTCTATCGATGTTTGATGTAGATCCTCCGTTGCGCTTTATCCGCTTGCTCTTGCTGCTCCTTCCAAAGACAATCCTCCAATCAAGACAAAACACTACGCATGCATGTTATTCTTCTACCTACGGGTTAGAGATAAATCATAAATCAAATAAAATATATATCACTCATGCATTGGGACAGGAAAAGTATTCTTTTATTAATCTCAAGATGAATCAACTTACAATAATGATAGAGACCGGCCACCATTCCTCGATCCTGATCCTGGGCTTCTCCTCTTCCTTGTCCTCCAACTGCTTTGCTTGAATTCTTTTTAGGCTTAAGGAAATGCTAAAGTGTTGGGACAAATAGATTCGGCAATTGGGCAGAGTTTCTTTGCTATCTTTTTCCTCCTCCAAACAGTACCCCTACCCCTTCTTTTATAGGCTAGAAGGAGCTAGGGTTTTGGAAGAACTCTCGGCCATGCATGGCTGGGAGTTCCAATTAACTGACCCAAAGATTTTTGTCCCGTTGGAAACTTTCCTGTTTTTGTGCTTTGTTAGGTAAACGTGGGATGTAGTAGGCCAGCTAGCATTCCAACGTGTGCAGTAGTGAGCCTGCCAGTGTTCCAACGTGTGCAGTGAAGGGTTAGGGCCCATGCCACTTGTTTTGAGAGGGTTTTCAAGGTTTTATTCAACATGGCTTTGGCAAGGAAGAGACATGAGTTGGCCTAATGCCAGGTAAGCCTGTGTGGTGCAATTTAGGGTTATAACAAACAACCAGACGGTTTCCAACTGTCAAATAATCCTGACATTGTATGCAAGCTGAAGAAAGCCTTATATGGGTTGAAACAAGATCCTCTTGCCTGGTATTACAGATTGGATAAGTATCTTCAAGACAAAGGGTTTAAGAGAGGAACAATTGTCTTCAATCTATATATCAAAACAAAGGATAATGATTTGCTCATTGTGTTGGTCTATGTAGATGACATCATCCTCGGAAGTAATAATGCTTCATTGGTACAATGGTTTCCTTCTGCCATGTAGTCTGAATTTGAAATGTCTATTATAGAGAAACTGCCATTTTTTCTTGGTCTACAAATTACTCAAAGGTCTAAAGGAATGTTTCTTTCTCAGGAGAAATATCTAAGACAAATGTTGAAAATGTTTCAAATGGAAGATTCTACACCTCTGAGTACACCTATGGTCAATGGATGCAAGTTAAGAAAGGATGATGACTCACCTGATGTTGATCAGAGTTCATATAGGTCTACGATAGGCAGTCTATTGTACATCACAACATCCCATCCAGATATAATGCATGTTGTTGGAATGGTAGGAAGGTATCAGAATGCACCTAAACAGATTCATTTCTTGGATGTCAAAAGAATATTTAGATACTTGAAAAGAAAAATGAACTATGGCCTATGGTATCCTAGGAATCATAATTTTCAACTATCAGTCTATTCAGATGTTGATTGGGCTAACTGTGTGGATGAAAGGAAAAGCATGAGTGGAGGTGCATTCTTCTTAGGATATTCTCTTGTAGCATGGTTGAGAAAGAAGCAAGGTTCCATTTCCTTATCAACTATAGAAGATGAACACATTGCAGTTGCCACTTGTTGTACCCAAGTATTGTGGATGATTCAGACACTTGCAGACTTGGAGGTCAAATATACTGCACCGATTCCAATTCATTGTGATAATACTAGTGAAATTAGTGTGTCAAAGAATCATGTATTTCACTCCAAGACCAAGCATATACCCATCAAGTATCACTTCTTGAGGGAACAAGTTATCAATAGTGTTGTTTCTTTTCATTATATTCCATCCAAAGATTAGATTGTTGATATCTTCACTAAACCGCTTCCAAAATCCCAGTCTGAGTATCTATGCTAGAAGTTGTGCGTGACCCTGTTATCAATTTAAAATAGTCTATTTAATTAGGGGGAGAGTGCTTCAAGGGGAGAATAGAGTCACTCTTTGTTCTCTTTGACATTGATGTCAAAGGGGGAGAAAAAAAAGGTGTGGTCTGTTACAGTTGGAGGTCTAGGAAGAATAGTGCATCCCTTCAAGGTTTTCATCAATGCCAAAGGGGGTGATTGTTGGCATGTTTACAGGAAGAGTGTGTTTTTCATTGATGTAAATAACAACAATGATGATGATAGCATCGGGAATTGTTGTCTCAAATCTCAGAAGGAAAAGAAAAGGATTGCTAGGAGTGAAGTAGAAAGGATCGAAACCCTTTGAGAATCTGAACAAAGTCAAAAGCTCAGAAGAGATAGAGGATTTACCATTACATTGGCGAGAAATCTCATAAGGGACAACGCTTTGCATAAGTGTAGACGAGGTCCAAGAAATAGACTTGTAAGAGGAAAAAAGGTCAAATCCTTTCAATACTTAGAAAATATTCTAAGTCAGAGGAAGTTGGAAGCTTAGAAGGGAGAGTGACAGTGGTTGTTGGATCATCAATTCGAAAGACCAACAACCATCCAATCAAACCAAGGTGCATGAGCCTTAGCGCTCTGCACATGCAGGAGAGGAAATATGGACCACTGGATTGTGGATGGTCGTGGACCATTGATCCGATGTGAGAGGATATTGGGAAATAGGGAATCGAAAGAAGGGAGGTGAGAAAAGTTTTGACATCGCAAAGTGTGTAGTCATGATACGTGAAGAGGATATATTGACCATTGGATCACAGAGAGATTTGGACCATTGATTTGGAAAGCGTAGAGTTGGGGTTTGGGTTTCTAAAGAAAGGGATGAGTTGATTTCCAAAGTCCTGAAACATGAAGTCGTGAAGTACTCGAAAGTTGGGCCTGGGGTCATAGCCAGAGGTCACATCAATAGAGAATAAGGGAAGGAGATAGCGTCGCTAGGCTCCACTTCAGAGATCGAGAGTTGGTAGAGTCGGGTAACTCACAATAGAACCTTTGACATCACTAAACGTGAAGTCACATAGTGCCTCTTTGGTTAGCATATGGTCATAGTCTGTGGACATATGAAGTGGAACTTGCACCCAATGCTAGTTCGCACATGTGAAGTTCACAAGGAGATTCTTCGAGAATACCTCCTATAACTGTCAGAGAATCTCAAGTGTAATAGAGAAGATGAAGGGTCGCACTACCATACAAGCCAAAGAATCTCAGGATAACACCACTAATGATGAACAGACTGAGGTATCTACCAGATAATTCGAAGAGCTTCAAGATGATCGCCAGAGGAGCTGAAGATTCTCTAGATAACTACTAGTGGAATGAAGACTCATCATAGAGATAATTGATAGATGGAAAAGTGTCGAAGAATGTAACTGCCAGAGAGGACGAAGAGTTGTGTGCATGATCTGGCAGAGGACTTGGCATGATAAATATACGTGGAATAGAGAAGAGAAGGGTGGTCTTCAATTGTGATTCATATGCGTAGAAGAGAAGGATGAGGTGCACATGCAGCGATAGAGGAGAAGAATGGAAAACACATGATGGTGCGAGGAGGAATACTCTGATGCAGGAAGAGAAAAGCAGTATAGAAGAACATAGATGAGGCTAGTAAGCCATTTGAAAAATACTATATGACTATAATAAATTTATGTAACCAAATTTTATATCTCAAGGTGGTAGGGAGATGCTAGGGAGGATTGTTGTCCTCATAGTTTCAAGCGGGTGATTGAATAAAGGGATTTGTAGCTTCCATCTAGTTGCGTCCAGAAAAACCAAGATGGTAGGGTGGTGCAAGGGAGAACCATTTTTCTCTGTTATACAGGTTGGTTCCTTTGTGACTGGAAGTTGGTGCTTCCATCCAATTGGTGCTGGAACACTAAGGGAGTTGGTGCTTCCTTCTAGTGGGTGCTAGGGAAACCAGAGAATTGGTACTCTCAGCAAGTTGTAGCTTGTAAAATAGAGTTGGTAGCCTCACAAAGAGTTGGTTCTCATAAGAATGATAATGTACAGAAAATAAAGATTACTTATCATATGAAGAAGAAGAGGTTTTCTCACTTTATGGGTTTCCTCAGTAAAATCAGTGTCTCTGTTTATTCTGTGTGATTGATCAAATATTGTATATCTATGAATGTTAATTTATCAGCAACACATTAAATTATAATCTATAAATATTTAGAAAACAACTTCAAAAGTTTCAAGCTTATATATATAACTGATTCAACCTCCCCCCCCCCTCCTCATTTATTTTTCCAACATTGGGCCTGTTGTTGAGGAGGAAAAGGTTGTGACAAAATGGAAGGTGTAGGAGGTGTCTCGGTCCCTTGCAGGAACTTATTAACCTCAACATGTCATGGAAAATATTTTGTATAATGATCCTCACCACAGATAAGACAAGGATAATGCGTTTTGCACTTTTCTTTGTCATCAACAAGATAAGTCTTGGGTTTATCAAATTGTTGATTATTATTTTTGTCCTCCTTATTCATTCCCTTCCCTTTATTTTTATTTTTATTTTTACTGCTAGGTGTAGATTGAATCGAATTAACCTTAGATGTTTTACTAGGAGAAGGAGTTTGAGGAGGAGTGTTTTGTACATTAGTAGTATCAGACTTGGGATTGGAATTATTGGCTTTTTTATACTGAGTCTCAGCATGAAAAGTTCCAATCACACTGTTATAACCCTAAATTGCACCACACATGCTTACCTGGCATCAGGCCAACTCATATCCCTTCCTTGCCAAAGCCATGCTAAATAAACTCTTGAAAATCCTCTTAAATCAAGTAAAACGCGCCCTAAACTACTACTGCACGCGTTGGAACGCTGGCAGGCCTACTACTACACGCGTTGGAACGCTGGCTGGCCTACTATAGCCCGTGTTTACCTAACAAAGCACAAAAACATGAAAGTTGCTGACAGGACAAAAAGCTATGGGTCAGTTAACTGAAACTCCCGGCCATGCATGGCCGAGAGTTCATCCAAACCCCTAGCTCCTTCTAGCCTATAAAAGAAGGGGTAGGGGTACTATTTGGAGGGGGAAAAAGATAGCAAAGAAACTCTGCCCAATTGCCGAATCCATTTGTCCCAACCCTTTAGCCTTTCCTCAAGCCTAAGAAGAATTCAAGCAAAGCAGTTGGAGGACAAAGAAGAGGAGGAGCCCAGGATCATGATCAAGGAACGGTGGCCGGTCTCAACACTCATTGTAAGTTGATTCATTTTGAATATAATACAAGAATACTTTTCCCGTCCCAATGCATGAGTTATATATGATTTATTCGATTTATGCTTAATCTCTAACCCTCAAATAGAAGAATAGCATGCATGCGTAGTGTTTTGTCTTGATTGCAGAATTGTCTTTGGAAGGGGAAGCGCAAGCAAGTGGATAAAGCGCAACGGAGGATCTACACCAAACATCAGTAAAAATGTTAGTAGGTCTTTTCCATGCTTGTATGTAAAAAAGGGGTTTGAGTTTTGGGGTGATAGGTTAAAAGTGAGTTCTTTAAGGTCATGATTTGCATGCAAGTCTAACCCTAGCTTGCTAGTCCGTAGGGTATTATTTCCCAACAACAGAATTGGCGACTCCACTGGGGATTTACTCTTAGGGTTTCCGGATTTAGTTGAGGTTTTTGGGTAGTTTAAAGGATTAAATTTTTTGTTTCCTTGTTTGTCTGTTTTCTGTTAGGTCAGAGCTAGCAAGGAACCTGGTTCTTAATACCAGTTTTTTCCTTGACTGTTGCTTGACAATAATTATCGGGACACACAGAGGTACACACGGCCTGCAGAAGGCTTGCATGCGTGTAACCCACGCCCTAACCTTCTACAGCCCACGTTTGAACGCTAGCTGTAGAGGTTTTAGTAGCGTGTAGGAGTCAGAAAACTTGAAGAGGCAGTCCTCCTCTTCCCTGTGAGAATTATAAATTCTCACGGGGCTTTCTGGATCCTGTCTGAGTCTTGTTGGTTCATGGTCTTGTCTCAGTTTGCTTCATTGCGTTTTTTTACTTCTTGCAATTGTTTTTCTTTTCTGTTAAAAGGAAGCATCCAAACCCTCAAGAGACCCTGGTTATCAATACCAATGGCCTTTTCCAGGTCTAGGCTGCCTGTGTTTAGTTTTTTCTTAGAGTTTTTACATACACGCGGCCTGTGCAAGTACAGCCCGCGGGTACCCGCGTGCTGTTGTAGGTCAGCACGCATTTGCACGCATTTTGTTTCAGTTACAGTGGCAGGCTTGACAGGTTGCTTTTCAATCAGGGGGGGGCAGTCATCCCTTCCTGTGGTGAGAAGTATTCCTCTTAGGGGTTTGAGTCTAGGATTGCACAGTCAGTAGGTTAGGGCTTCTTACCCTTAGCCTGTTTTTTCTTAGTTGATGTTTGATAGAAAAGATGAAAAAGAAAAATTGTGTTTTATGGTTTTTAGATAAGCGAAAGAATCGGTGCTTTCTTGATTGCCATTGTGTGTATTTGCTCTGTTTCTTTGCGATCTACGCTTTAAGCTAGAATTTTATTTTGTTTTCTTGGTTTTGTGCTTGTCGGCATTTTTCCCTTGTTGCTTCATTTAGCACTCAAATAAAAAAAATATATATCTCTTTTTCATTTTCTTCTTTGTTTGAAGATTGTGTTGTTGCATCAATAGCTAGGAAGAAGTCTTTTGTTCATAAGTTTTTGCAGTGCATTTAGAGCATAAGTAGCTCATAGTCGAGCGAAATTCCTTTATGTTTGTTGCATGAAATCTTAGAAAAATTGAAAAGAAAAGAAGTCTTTCTTTGCGAAAAGTTGTTGATTTTTGCATTTTTTGTAAAAGTTTTTGTTTCCAAGCATTTCTTATTCATTTTGTTTTGAGTCTTTACACACCAGCAGTTTCACCTTCATACCTTGTGACGTAAAAAATCCCATAAAAGCAACGCTAATTAAAATCTATTAGACTTTTTGTTTGTAGGGTTCATATACTAGCTCATGATTAGGGCCTTGGAATAGGTTGGAGAGTAAACTCTCCAAGGCCACTCAAAACCAAACATTGAATTATGTGATAGGGAGTGTAGAAGTCCAGTTACGTGGAAGTTATCCGGGACCCCCCTCTAACACAAGGGATAAACACGAGGTCACGTAAGGAAAGGTGGCGGAGATAACCCCTCCAAAGCCGGACCAAACGTAGTGGAGAACACATATCGAGGATTTGTTGAGGGATTCTGTCATTTGCATTTTCCACGGAGCTTTGTGGGTCTCAAATCCATTTGAGGTCCTCAGTTGTCTTCCGGTCCATTTTCTCTTGATACCCTTGACAGGTTTCGGGTTTGATACCCTACTCATTGTGGTCTACTCGACTATCGACTGTACCCACCTGGTGACTGTTCGCGTGCTGGCAAACTAGTTGCCAATATTTTCTAGGGGAATACACAGGTGACTGCGGGGGTATACCGCGGTACCTAGGACAGACATCAGGCCATGCTTTGTAGAGTATACCCAGAGGGTGCTTCCGTATTCGAGTTGCACTTGCACCGGTAAGTTGCTCTAGTGTTGGTTGTTGTAACTGTTCTTCAAAATAGTTAGTGATTGCTCGTCTTATCTCATAGGGGCTTCTTTTTAGTGTGTGTTACTGTTTGAATGTGTAGAATACCTTAGCGTGTCATGGATCTTCTCACACAGTGGAGGATTCAGAGCTCCAACGGTCATGAAGGCTTCTGGGCTTGCTGCCGGTTATACTGGAGCCACCCCCGCCACCATTGAGGCGGAAGCTAGACCAACAAGGGTCTTTCGAAGCAACCGGGTTACCAACCATTGAGCCCGAACAACTCCCAGAGGGATAAACCACCAATATTGGTTCGGTTGAAACCCTAACCACTGATACTTGGCTGCAAGTTATTGTGCCAATTCAATTTTACGAACGCCTGTCAGTGCCTCACACAGTTATGGAACCAAATTTTGTTACTTCTTCTGGGATTTCTTCCATTCCCCACCGTTGCTACCATAGGAGAAGCATCTCCTAACTTGCCATCGTTGGCCCAAGCCACTACAGTCTCGGCCACAACTACATCGCATAGTGGACCGACCCCATCTATCTCGGCGGCCACAAATCCCTTCACACCTAGTGCGACAGGCTCTCCGTTTTCATACGGTATGCCTAGTTCAGGTACAAGTCCTGCACTCACTCACTCCACTTTACAGACTTTGGGTCTGGGGTCAGGGATCTCTAACGCTCCTCTGCAAGGTCAACTTGGGGGCATTCCTATCCCTTTTAATGCTTTTCCTTACGCTGGAGGCCATATCTCTCCTTCGTCCCCTTCACTCAGTGGTCTGCATCAGCAGTCCGCCGGGCAGCCTGCACACATAAGTTTCTTTGGAGCCGGGAGTCAAGGAATACCTGCGCAAACACTGCCGGTAGGTTCATCACCGTTTGTTTGGAACGAGACGTTTGGTAACAATACTTTTGCATCCACTTCTTTCCCATCTGGGGGCACTCCCATATTTGGACAGTCTACTCCGGCGCAGAGTACTATTCCTGCACCAGAGGCACATATACCAAGACCTTGGAACTCAGGACAAGGATCCGTTCCCTCATCTGGAATGTCGTTCTGGGGTAATTCTTTCAACAGTCAATGGAACCCCGGACATACTTCTATGCCTATCCCAGCAGGACCAACATGGAGTAATCCCTCCCAAAGTCCGTCAAACACGATGAATGCCCAACATCCTATGTACTTTATGGGGAATCAACCAATGATGTCTCCACAGATGCAAAATCCTTACGCTGGTCAGGGCCATGGTTTCTACCAGAATCCAGGCCAGCAACCAAACTTTTCCTGGCAACCTGGTGCCAGTCAAACTCCAGGACCCTTTTTTCCAGGCTATCAGCAACAACCCAAACTACCATTCCTAGCGATGTTACACTTGCCAGATTTGACACGGTTGTTAAATGATCCTATTTGTCACGATCCACGTTGGCCTCCTATGCCAACAAAGTTTCCTTTGGACATTCCAAAGTTCGAGGCCAAGCCTAACGAAGATCCAGGTGATCATGTGACTACTTTCCACCTTTGGTGTTCATCTAACTCACTAAAAGATGACTCCGTCCAATTGCGATTGTTTCAACGCACTCTTATCAGGAGTGCCGCGAAATGGTACATCGAGCTTGATCGCTCAAGATATTCTTCTTTTGGTGAATTGGCTATGGCCTTCCTTAACCATTTCTAGTTACCTGTGAGATACGACGTCGGCACCGAGTTGCTATCCAATTTCGAACAGATGACAGTAGACCATATCTCTGATCATATCCGAGAGTGGAGACGCTGAAAGAGTCTAATCAAAGTACTGGTTCCACCAGAATTCCTGCTTGAATGGTTCCTTAAGTCTTTAGTACCACAATTATCCAAAGACGTCGCAACTTCTGGGGTTTTCTCCGAAGAAGATGCCATCATGAGGGCTTAGCAGTTTGAGCTTATCTATTCTCAGTCTGGTTTATTATACAACATCCTGCCGGATGCTCCACGATCAATACTGGATAAAACTAGACAGAGAGTCGGACCACATGCCGATGGTATCGTTGGTTCGGCGCAAACCAATCCCGCTGAGCAATTGTCAAAACAATTGCACACGTTATCTATACAACACTTAGCGGCCAACCAGACTACTGCTTTGGCTGCTCCTCCTACCCAAACGTCGGAAGTACACTCCGTGCAGACGACTAACCCAAAGGCCACCCAGCAGCCTGAAGGGAAGAAAAAACAACGCAAGAAGGGTAAGGGGGATAAAAAACCCACTGATAATGCTGGAAAGGGCACTACGGAAAAACAGAAGGCGAGGTATCTGTGCAACTTGTGTGCGGAATACCACCCGACTCATCTATGTCCTCGACTTGCAGAGGCCCAAAATTTTGTCACATAGCAACAGCAAGCCATGTTGACTAATCCCTTTGAGCATGGGAAAACTTTAACTCAAGCCTCTACAAGTGACGAAGGGGGCAGCCAGGAAACCTGCCCTCCTCCAAGTAATTCCTCTTCCGCGAACGTATATATGGTTAGGGGTGATGCTTTAATAATGACTAGAGCACATGACTATAGTAAACCAAGCACCTCTGAAAAGGGTAAAGAAGATGAGATCTCATCTCTTCCTCTACATATCGAGAAGACGTTGGGTGAAACAATGACATGCATTCCAAATGGTGCATTTAAAAAAGCTTCTCACAACCCAAACGCAAGGGCTGCCTAGAATTACTCTGTGGTGGAAGATTTATCACAAACCCCTTGTGAAATGTCCACTTTGGAGGTCCTCCAAAGTTGCCCTGCTCAAAGGAAAGCCTTTTTGACTGCTTTAGGCTCTATTGAGACTTGTAACCCGGGTACCATCATGTTAGATACGACCAACTTGAAACCTCGTCTGCCTTACCACGTCGCGTTTCAGATAGTAGTGGCTCATCCCACAAAAAATTTTACACAGAATATCTTCCACACAGTGGTCGATGAGGGCGCTTCGAATTGCGTTATGTCGTTAGCATGTTGGAAAGACATTGGTTAGCCCGCTTTGTCTCCATCACCTACTCTCCTCACTGCGTTCGACGGTCATTCTTTCCGACCACATGGCATCGTTCCTGCTTTCCCTGTGCAGTTAGGAGGGAAGACTGTGTGTGTTGAAGTAGAGGTATTCGATGCTCCCCTCGACTATAACCTCTTGTTAGGTCGGAGTTGGACTTATGCTATGCAAGTTGTGGTTGCTACAGTTTTTTGAGTCTTGTTGTTTCCACACGAGGGTCAGATAGTGACCATTGATCAATTGTCCTTCTCTAGGCTTGACCCAGCTTTGGGGGCATCCATGGTCCCCATGATTGATAATCCTCAACCGGGTGTAGTTAACGTAGGAGTCAGTTTGTTCCCATCCTTGATGGTTACTTTCGATTACCCACCTCCTCATGACGATGTCAAGTTTATATCGAGTCACCACAAGGCTGAGATTTTTCACGTTTCGTCATTTTGCACGACTTATTTTGAGGATCCGTGGATTGTTCCTTCCCCATCAGCCACGATGCATGAGACAGGGTACTCTAGCATGTCCATGCCCTTGTCGGCTGCTAAAGTAGCGTACTCTTTAGTCCAACAAGCTTCAGCTAGCCCTGATCCGACTCCCGCACAAGAATTGGATCCACTTCCAGAGCCTATTTGGGCTCAGGGTTCTCTTGCTACCACCGATTCGTTAGACTTAGTCTTGCCTTTTGACGAAGCAGTAATCGAAGCGATGACTAGTCCAGACAAACCTTGGGAAGATCATCATCACAGATCATATTCCCTCCCAAAGTTAAGCCGAATCAAAGCAGGAGAATTCACCGTGACTATGACTGGAGATAGGTCTTGTCATACTAATCCCTTAGCTACACACAAGATTATGCTGAGGGTAATATGGAAACAATTTTTGAAATGACACCTATCAATATCTCCAGAACCCCTGGTGTCATAGACAATGTTTTCGTCGGAGCATACAGCTCCCCCAAGGAGATGCCCGACATTGACCCACAAAGAGTCTATCATGAGCTAACTTTGTTGTTTTTCAAGCTTGCTTTGAGATCCAAAAGAAACATCCGACGAGACTGCATTTATGCTTTTCGATCTCATCTGGATTAACTGAGAAAAGTAACCATTATGGAGTCTTCTTTAAGCCCTTTTTAGACTCCTTAAATATGAAAAGATTGCTGAGTGAACTTGTTTCTTCACACTCTTAAATTGGTCCAGAAGAACGTTCCTTAAACGGGTCTCCTTTTAAGCCCTTTTTCAGACCCTTTAAACATGAAAAGATAGCCGAGTGATCTTGTGGCCTTTCACGCTCGTTAAACTGAAATTTGAAGTCACGTCTGTCCAGTGGTAGTTTACCCCTTTTTCGGTACGGACAGTCAACTGTACGAACAAAGGTATACTCTATCGAATTCCCATTCTTTAGAAGAGTATCCTCAGGTATGATTTTATTCCTTTTTTGGGCCTGAGGGACTAAATTGACGAAAAAGAAACCCCCCCGGAGTCCATAGTTAAGCTCTTTTCAGACTCCCTAAAATTGAAAAGATCACCGAGTGACCTTATTCTTTCACACTCGTTAACATGGTCCAGAAGAACATTCCTGACGGAGTCCATAGTTAAGCTTTTTTCAGACTCCTTAAAAGTGAAAAAATAGTCGAGTGATCTTGTCCTTTTCACACTCGTTAAAATGGTTTTGAATTGACATCTAATCGGTGCTAGTTTATCCCTTTTTCAAACCGACTAGACTATTGTCGAAAAAGGTACCCCACTGGAGTTTCCTTTTATGCTTTTTCAGACTCTCTAAATATGAAAAACCACCGATATTACCTTCTCTGGGCTCGTTAAACTTACATCGAAGGACGTTACCATTATGTGTTCTATCAACCGCATTTTCATCCTTTACCCATCAGCATAGTAACAATTTGCCTTTGCGTCTTAACACCTTTGGCCACTGGAGGATTTTTCCCGAGTATCATTTCCCTAAAACATCAGTCTTGTCCTTGTGCCTTGAGCTTGTATGTTTGTTGTACTCGTTCCTCCATTGTAACGTAATATTCCTTTATTCTTTTTCAAAATCATCAAAAAGAACAAAAAAAAATCAAATATACCCCAAAAAGAGGATGGGAAAAGTATTTTATTTATTGGCAGCATAATGAGTCGCCTTTGGATAAAGCACATCTGTCTGTTTAATTCATCAGACTATGGGATGTAGTACAAACTTAGGAAGCTTTTCTCGCTATATCGAGTTGTGTCCTCCACCGTTTGGTTACTCTTCCAAACATATGGAGAGTTTGCGTTGCCTCCTGCTTCGTAGACTTATGATTAACAGATATGCTGCCTGAGTCTTATCACTTGTCGTGCTATTATCCAAGGAAATTTTGTCACTAAGCCTGAGTCGGCCCCTCTGCAATATGTCTCTTGTCTGCATACCTGGCCATCCTAAACGTCCAATCAAGTCTTTGCTCGAAATCACTGAAGCCTTCAGTCCGATCATTAAGATTATCAAGTCCATAACCGACGAGCCGTCGAAGACCTCTGGGTAGTACAGTCGTACACTCATATTACACTCCTACCCAAGTTTTAGAAGATTTTGAAGTTGTTTCGCGAGCTCTGAAGTACAGCCATCAGGCCGAATCAGCTTCTAGGAGATGGATACTTTATATGTATATCTTTCTGATTTGGAGATGTAGCTCCACTGTGTATTATTCGCAGCTACTCTTCATAGTTGTTTGACATGGATCTACAGTGTATTTGATTGGTAGCCATGGTTCTATTTTATCCCGAGCATGGGTATGCCCGCCTCAGTGAGACATTTGTTATTTTGCAGATGGCACCTCCAGATTCCTGATTCCTGGGCTCACTCATTCAACATATCAGTATAGAATGGTAATGAATTGGTAATGTATTTCGGCCATCAGATGCTCTTCTGACCTCACACATTAGGGGGCATCTATTATAACCCTAAATTGCACCACACATGCTTACCTGGCATCAGGCCAACTCATATCCCTTCCTTGCCAAAGCCATGCTGAATAAACTCTTGGAAATCCTCTTAAATCAAGTAAAAAGAGCCCTAAACTACTACTGCACGTGTTGGAACGCTGGCAGGCCTACTACTGCATGTGTTGGAACGCTGGCTGGCCTACTACAGCCTGTGTTTACCTAACAAAGCACAAAAACAAGAAAGTTGCCGACGAGACAAAAAGATATGGGTCAGTTAACTGAAACTCTCGGCCATGCATGGCCGAGATTTCGTCCAAAACCCTAGCTCCTTCTAGCCTATAAAAGAAGGGGTAGGGGTATTATTTGGACGGGGAAAAGGATAGCAAAGAAACTCTTCCCAATTGTCGAATGCATTTTTCCCAACCCTTTAGCCTTTCCTCAAGACTAAGAAGAATTCAAGCAAAGCAGTTGGAGGACAAAGAAGAGGAGGAGCCCAGGATCAGGATCAAGGAACGGTGGCCGGTCTCAACACTCATTGTAAGTTGATTCATTTTGAATATAATACAAGAATACTTTTCCTGTCCCAATGCATGAGTTATATATGATTTATTTGATTTATGCTTAATCTCTAACCCTCAAATAGAAGAATATCATGCATGCGTAGTGTTTTGTCTTGATTGCAGGATTGTCTTTGGAAGGGGCAGCGCAAGCAAGTGGATAAAGCGCAACGGAGGATCTACACCAAACATCAGTAAAAATGTTAGTAGGTCTTTTCCATTCTTGTATGTAAAAAATGGGTTTGAGTTTTGGGGTGATAGGTTAAAAGTGAGTTCTTTAAGGTCATGATCTGCATGCAAGTCTAACCCTAGATTTCTAGTCCGTAGGGTATTATTTCCCAACAACACACACCATCAGCAACATGAGAAGCTACTGGAGGTGTTGAGGTTGTATTTGTAGACGAGCGAGGAACATCAAGGATGAAGTCATATAGTGTTCACGTTTGTGAATAAACGAGATCCAAATATTGAGCATGACTAATCACCTGCTCTTCAGTGAAGACACCACCCATGGAAACATCACAGGATATAGGACCAATGAGTGACTTGGTAAACCACTCAGCTAATAGTTGATCAAGAAGGGGAACTTTGATTAAGAATCTTCTCCTCCTCCACTCATGAATATGATCATAAATTTGAGTAGATGATGATTGTTTAAATGATTTCAAAATTTCGGTTCTTGTCCCATATCGGATCGGTAACTGATAATGTGTTAACAAATCCATAGCTATGGTGTTGAAGTCATTGAATAATCCTCATCGAAATTCATTATACCATTTGGTTGTCGAACGTGTAAGAGTTCGTTGGAAAAGACGTAATCTAATGGAATAATCCATCAAGGAATTGGATGAACACCAAAGATGGAAAGTCATGACATGATTATTTGGGTCTTCCCCTAATCGACCATCAAACTTAGGAATGTCTGATGGTAACTTGGTAGGTATGACCGACCACTAAGGAGAATTCAATATAGGATCATTCAAAATCCTAGATAAATCCGGTAAATCCAAAGTAGCAATAAATGACAATTGTCTGTTCACTTGAGGAAACTGGTAATTTTGAGGAGGTAGTCTCGTAGGTATACCAGTAGGACCATAAGAAGTATGTAGATAGTTAGAGGGTCCTGTCAAATTCGATGGTGGAGGTTTTAGATTCAAATATCCAAGTTGAGTTGGTTGATTGGGTAAGCTTCCTTGGGAAGGAGCATTAGATTGAAAACATTGACCCCAGGTAGGATTCATAGAACCCGGATATGGTTTCCAGGGATAAGGGGGTACAGAAGAATTAACTTGAGGAGGTTTCCCCCCGGGCGGTTGTTGATTTCCTTGGAAAGGAAAATTCCAAGGTTGAGATTGTAATCCAAGGGTATACTACTCATACACTGGGTTATGACCCCCAACTTGAGGTTGTCCCCCACTTTAGGTTGCCACCAAACTTGAGATTGAAATCCAATAGGAATTTGAAAACCAGAAGCGATAGAATGACTTGTGCCTCTAATTTTATTGGAGCTACTGGGGCTAGGATGATTAGATCCTGCAAGTGAAGGTGGAGGAGGAATGTTATGCCCCTTGGAGAGAACCTAGCTAGGTGTAGGAAAAAAACTACTAGGAGAATTATACCCAGGAGGAACAAAAATATTATCCCCTCTGGATGGATTCTGGGCATGATTATAAATAGAGGTATTTAGATTGTGATAATCAGGTGGAATTTATAGATTGTATCTAAGCGGAAGTGGTTTTTCAGTAGGAGATTGAGTGAGTACTGCACTTCTGACAAAATAGGCGTAGCTTGTGGGACCATGGTAGAGCTAGCGAGCTAGAGAGGAAGAGTTGTATGAGAACCAACCAACAATTGGTTTGAGACTGTGACAACATTACTGGTCGTGCCAGTAAAATGATCCAAGGGTAATTCATAAGAAGTGGAAGTCAAAGGCATATGTGATTCCATAGGTTGATTAGAGGTCCTCTGGTGTAAGTGACTCATTACTAGTTTTTCAAAAATACCGTGTACCGAAGAGGTCCTCCAAAGAGAACGGACCGGGCCAAAAGAGCAAGGATTGAAATTTACAGTAGTATGAACCGGAGTTTTAAACCACACACTCTAAAAGGGTGGATAATATACACTAGACTCTATGTGAGGTCCAATAGGTATTCTAGTATAATATTCAACAACAATCTCTCTCAATGAATTTATCCGGAGCAAAAGTGGATCTCGTACAACACTCAATAACGGATTTACAGGAAGTATGGATGCCTCCAATGGACTAGAAAATCCAATCTCAGAGGCTACAGTGTTATTGACTTCTCCTTCAGGAGAACCCTCTGGTGAGTTAGCATGTAAAGGAGTATATTCTTTTGGATCTTCCCAAGGTAACCCTTTCATCATATGTGAACAACGAGGGTTGATGTTGGCTGCACCAAATAAAGAATGAAAAAAATCTATGCCCAAATAGAGAAACAAAAAAAACTCATTAATAAAATCTAGATATCAAACATGCAAACAAATCTTCTTATTTTGAACTCACTAGTTGGTGATGAAATCCAACATCTCGAAATCAAGACAAGAACACTAGAAAATTTGGGTCATTTTGCGACGGCTATTTCGATGCTCTTATGACGTTATGTCATGGATATTGTGCTGAATCTTGAGTCTCCCAAACATCATTTTATGTGACATGGAACGTGCGACGAACCTTGATTAACATCGCAAGAGGAATGACAGTAGGGAATTTTTCACAATTGAGACAAAAAAAGAAATATTGTCACCAATACGACTAAGTAAAGAATTCGTCGAAAGAGAGACACAGTAGGGAAATCGTCGCACACTCAACAATATAGGAAAAGTAAGTGAAAAAATTGCGACAAATCATCTTTCGAAGAGTTCGTCGTGATTGCGATGAACACATGATATATAGCGAAGAAATCACTATACAATTTCTATGATTTGTATAGCAAGTTCGTTGCAATATTTGTACCCATCGTTGCAATTGAGACGAAAACTGTCGTGATTTGTACAACAAATTCGTCGCAGGATTTGTACCGGTCATCGCAATTGAGATGAAAACTGTCGTGATTTGTATAGAAAATTCATCGCAGGATTTCTATGGTTCGTCACAATTGAGAGGAGCACTTTTGTGGTTTTTATAGCAAATTCATCATAGGATTTCTAAGGCGCATCGAAATTGCGACGAAAACGATTTATTTAAAAAAAATAATTAAAATTTTATTTTTGAGCAAAAAAAAATATATATTTTTGAAGAAAGGGGGAATGTATTGAAAGAATATTATAGGATATGAAGTTCATTATATTCTTGAAAACATTTCACAAATAGAAATTCTTTGAAGTAAATAAGGCATGGGTAGATCACTCTGCATGTGATCAAGCACCATCTAGTTTTGATTTCAAGAGTACAAATATGGAGTGTCGCATCCAATCAAGAGTTACCCTCAGATATTTATAGTTAGTCTATCAATTCATCTCAATATGCCCTCATCTATATTAAAAAATTCAAGTATGCTAGACTAGAGAATTCCTTTTGTTGAAAGAATTATCTGAAGGTCTTATTTTCACATTCAAGGGGGCATTCACCTAGGAGGAAGAATGCTCCATTAAATTGGGTTTTTTATGGTTATACTAAGACATATAGAGAATATGTCTTGTCCAATAAAGACAAGTTCTAGCTGTAGAATCCCTTAACATAGTGAAAATAACATATTTTGATGAATGTTTGGCATAGGAGAAATTCAATGAGTCAACCAAAATATATTTATGTAAAAATATATATTTGTTATGGATATGTTATTAAAATATATAACATATACATATCAAATATATTTATATTTGTGATATTTAATAAACATATAAGTTTTAAGGTTGGCTAAGCTCATCACGAGAGGCATTGAAAAACAAAGGCTTCTCTATTCTACTCAGAATTTTTAGGATTTTTATGGCTCCTTAAGAAGGTCTGTCTCTAGATGCATTCATGCTTTTTCATCACAGTTTGTTTTATTAATCTTTAAATATTATCCACATTCCAAATCTTGTGGGAATATTTAAAATGAAGGGCCATTCCATTTATTGGGAATATTTAGAAATATCATTCACAGTACAAAGCTTGTGGGAATCTAGTTGGGCAAGGCCATTGTCTTCTTATTTGTTTAATGATTTACACACAAGGCTAATTTCCTTGCAAACTTACCTTTCTAACATTATTTTTTATGGCTACATGAGAAATAGTTCACATTTGGGAAAACAATCAATGTCATAGAACATTTATACATCTTGATTTTTAAACTACATGTTGGAGGGTGAATTATCCATGACAAACAAACATGTTTTTAAATGAAATGTTGTAGGGGGGTTCACAACATCCCCTCTTTACCTACAAACCAAACAAATCTTGAATCTTTGTTGAGAATCACAACACCCTTTCCTTACCTATCAACTAACCAAACCTAGTTAACATGGAATATTATTTAATTATATATTATGTATATAAACACCTTTTTTTTCTAGCAAGAGAATTAAATTTGGATACTACAACGAGTTTGGGAATAGCATTGGAGAGTGAGGAGTTTTACCTTTGGTCAATTTCTGTATCTCATGGACTTCACCTAATACTTTGATCAAGTTCCAATTCCATTTCCATTGGTTGACCTCTATTAAAAGACCAAAAGGAGCTTTCTATTTATATTATCTCTAGTCATTGAAAGCATACAAGTTGATATTTGAAAGAGAACTAAAAAATACAAGGATATATGACAGGGTGTAATCTATATGTCTAATGAGGTCACCCTTTTGCAACTATTCAAAATAATGGGAGGAGAAATTGAAACTTTTGGCTTCAAATATGGAAGGAATCATTTTGGATTGATGAAATCACAGATATCAAATGCTAACATTACATAATCCAAGTGCAGTAGGAATATTCAAGGGTGTTGAATCCGTTTTTCTTGTAAAACAAACAAATTCATCAATACAAAATTGCAATTTCAACAAAGATTGCCTAGATAGAATCTAGTGAGGTGATGCAGCCCCCCTCCCCTTTAGGGTCCTGCGACCTCCCGGTCACTGGATCATTCTACCTCCATGAACTGAAGTGTCTCCTTTAGTTCCAATTTGGAACCCTCGAACAAATCCATAGGTCCCTTAATAGAACTCCACATGTGTGATCAAGCACCAAGCGTAAGCTCCCTCTTCCATGTGATCGTCGGCTATGACCACGGGGCTTACTCAAAAGGCACTTTCAGAATTTCCATTTCGCGAATTCTGTTACTGAGTCCATCGACTCCTTCAATTTTCAAAACCCAAAATAGGGCTAAGGTTCTTGGCTCCTCCCTTATCTCAGCCTCATGTGACCACTATCCCATGACCACGCTCTAACACCAAAAGGTGTTATCGGATTTCATGTTTCAGGATTCCTGCATGCAAGCTCTCCCCAGCTTCCTTTCCTTTGAAATACCGAAACTCCAAAAGGGTTAACGATCTCTTTGGTTCTTCCTTTTAACCTTCTCCATGTGACCTTGTACTGTGGCCTAGGGCTACTCCCTTGAATACTTCAGATTTCGTGATTCGGGGAATCATGAATCCATGCCTCTCCTCCTTTCCCTTTCAAATCCCCAAAATCTGAATCTCTCTCCTGGATCAACGGTCCCAATTCTTCTGCCAACCAACAGTCTCGATTAAATATCGGTGTTCTCCTTTTCGGGATTCTGGCGGGGTCTTCATCTCCCAACTCCCGAATTTGAATCTCCAATGAATCAAATCAACGACTTAGATCTAAGTTAGATCAACGGTCCATAAACCCTGTGGTCTAATTTTGTGATCCCCCTTGAATCAATGATTAGGATTAAGTCGTGATTTCATGACTCATGAGTTCTAATAACTCCTCTTGTTGACTTCCTTCAGCAGCGAGTTAGTGAAACACTAAACGCTCGCCATGCATCCCTTATGATGGACGGTCCTAATTCTCTCAAGATTTTGATGGTTCTCTCTCCTGCTTGTATGAGGGTTAAACCTCATGTATCTTCTCTCAGATCTGATGGCTATCGGTCCTCAGTGATAGATCTTACGACCCATATCTAATCTCCTACACTTTGAGAGTTGAACAGTCCCACTATTATCCTCCTTGCAACTTCTCTTAATCCAACAGTTGTCGACTATCGACGCTTCCTCCTCGAAGGCTCTCCACCATTCATTCAGATCATTTTCTTTCACGCACTATCTCATGTGTCTGGATGTAAGTTCAGTGGTCCATATTTTCTCCTCCGCAGTTGATTTACGACTATTGCGCTCTTGCTCTTGAGATTTCTCCTATGCTCTGACTTAGAAGATTTTCTATGTCTTGAAGGTATCGGGCTTTGAATCTTCCTCTTGTGAACCCAATTCCTTTAGTTCTCGCCTGCATTCTAAAAAAAGCTATCTCTCCTGAGCTTTGTCAACTTTGAAACCTCAAGGGGTTTCTCAACCTTCTTCCCCTTCTTTTGTTGCTCTATGAACAAAGGCACTGTTCCTCCTGAGCTTCTGAACTTGAAACAAGTTCACTCTGTGCGCACTTCTTGCACTTTAACTTCTCGGACCTCTAAAGTTCTCTGTCTCTTCTATCCCTCGAAGAGACGAAAGTGCCCTCCTGGCTACTTCCTACTCAAGCAAACTTTGTTGAGTTTACAGAGTCTTCATTAAGCCTGTAGGTGTATTTTCAAGATACACTCCTCCATTCTTAGAACTCAAAAGAGAGTTCTCCTCGTGCACTCTTTTCACCTGCTCGATGCCCACCTAGCAGAGCTTCTCCTGACAGAGTTTTCAGTAACTCTATTTCTTCCTTAACTCGATAAAGCATTCTTTTGTACACTCCATGCACTCGCTTGATGCCCACCTGGTAGAGCTCTACATAATCCTTAGTAATTTTTTATTCTTGTTGTGCCTTCTTCTGCATAGTCTTCACCTCCAGAGTATTTAGTAACTCTGAGGTTTCTGCCTTGAGTTTGAGAACTCTTTGGGTGTGCCCTCCTGACATGTTCTTTCCTGAACTCGGCTAGAGATTCAGATGCGCACACCTTGTGCTGGCAACAAAACCTTCATTTTTCTATTGTGCACTCCTTGCACAGCCTAAAGAACCCAGAATTATACAACAAACTCAAATGAATATAGTAAAGTCTATCTTCCTACTATAAATGGAATCTATCATACATATACAACATTCATCCATGAAAACACGTAAACACATAAACACGGTATGAAAAAAACTTCTTTTGTATTAATCTAAATGTCTATACAGATGTTTACAATAACTGGACTGTAACAAGTCTCAGTTTCAATTTCTCTCACCCTCAGAACTTCTGCTTCCTAAGGTCTCTCTACCCAGACCTCCTATCTTCTTTCCTACTCTTCTCTTGAGTCCCTCACAGACTCTCTATCCCACTTCCTAAAAATATGAAGCAAGATATTTTCCCTTACTAAAGAGGGGCTTTGTCGAGTGTGTCCTCTTCATCTACCTCATTTAATTGCATTGAAGCTCACATTCAAGTTTTACCCATACCTAACTATAATCTGTGCCTACTACAATCAACCCTTTAAGGCAATTAAACCACTACATGTAAAAAGGCATGGCTCGTCATTTAACATCCTTACAACATTAAATTCAATTTTAAATTTAAATATGAGAGGGTTGCGCCTCTCTTCTCCTTTGAATGCGTGCTGAATGTGTTGGCTAGCTGGCACGTATGCTGATTTGGAGCGATGATCCTACATCATACTCCTCTTCTAGGAAAAACATGATCTCCTTCTCATGAGCTCCTCTTCTCTAGCATTGAAATCCACCTGGATCCCAAATCATCTTTTGGATTTGTCCTCCTACTTTCCTCCCTTGTTGTTGTTGTTGCAGTTGTTGCTTCTTCTGTTTCTTCTTCCCTGCTACTATGGTAGGCTCTCTTCTATTCATCTCCCCTTTGTTGAATACTTATTGCATTAACCTCAACATCAACCTTCTTATCTTCTCAATCACCTCGTCCAGCTACTCCAGTTGCTAGCTTTCCTTATGTAGTCTTATCATATGCATCCCTTCCTTGTTGATGGGTAGATCAACTTGATCCCCCTTGCGATTTTCTCCACCTTTTGTGGTCTTAAATTGCCACTGTGCTGCAAAATTCAGTTTTTTAGACTTATCACTGAGTTGTTGCTCAACTTCTTCCTTTGATAGATCTGCTTCTTCCATTTCTCCTTGTGCTAGTTCGTGCCCAGTTTCCTTCAGTTGTTCCCCAGACTGGAATTTTGTTTCATTTTCTGTTGTAGGCCTCAGTGCTGCAGTCATCTCTTGTTCAACTACCGGGCTAAAATTTCTGAGCAATTTATTTGAATGCTATTCCCCTACAATCTGTGTGATTTTCTGATCATGGTAGTCATCTACTAGCTCTGGATTGTTCAACCAATCCTCCAACATCCTCAATTCTGTCTCCCATTGAGTGAGCATCTCAACTATGTGCTCCTCTTCATCTCCTTAGGTAGCTTCTGACCTCTGCTCCTTCGTCATGAAAGTCACCGCTAGTTTTCTTTCTTCTTCTACTGCACTTTCATCATGTGCACTAGTCTCCACTTGGTTGTGTGGTAGGAATACTTTTATTCCTCCAATCATTAGAATGATCTTCTGATAATCCTTCTCTGTTAGCTCCTCTCACTAATCCAAACTCACCTTTGAGTTCATGAGACTCTCACATGGCCTCGTCTTCTCTCCCTTGCCCACCTGGCAATATGGGATTTCTCTTCTACCCACCTAGAAATCTATGATATCAACCAATCCCATCTCGTTTCCCACTTGGCAATATGAACTTTCGACACTGCTCCCCTGGCAGTATATGAGATCTCCATATGATCTCTTTCCATTTCCCACTTGGCAATTTGTAATTTCATTACTGCCCACTTGGCAGCCTTTGAGATCAACCAATGACCTCTTCTCATTACCCACTTGGCAACTTGAAACTTCCTCACTGTCCACTTGGAAGTTTGTGAGATCATCCAGTGATCTCTTCTCCTCAATGAGATTCCTCCTAGCTTCTGGATCACAGATATGAACCACTTCTTCTTCATCTCTGACACCTTCAACATACCTCATCCATATTCTCAATAGTCTTCACTGTCTTCTAGCCAACAGTTTCTTTACTGGCCACTTTACCTTCTTCTTCATGGGCCATTCATATACCCAATGTGCTCTTTCACTCTACTGCATTTTAGATGCAAGCTTCTCCATCCTCACTCTTATCTCGTTGAGCTCTAGATCTATCTTTGTATTTCCTTTTTTCTTATGGTATTCTCTTCGACCACGTCCATGGCCTTCAATATCCATATTTCACCTTCCATATTCCCTCCTGGAAAACTTTTGGATCACTCTACTTCCGAGAGCATCCCCATGTCCTCTTATGCTCACCTGGTTGAAAAACATTTCTTTTGTTACATCCATGCAACAAATCTCCTCACATAATGTCAATATTCTGCCTTCCTTCACCTGCTGTCCACATGAAAATTTCATGTTCTTGATACCACATGATGATATCAAGTCATCACCTTCATTTTCTTTTGTCTATTATCTGTAAGTATGATTTCATATCCTGGTACTACTCGATGTAGTCAAACCATCTCCTTCATCTCCTTCACCTGAAGTCTACGAACAAATATCAACCTCTGATATTACCTAATGCAGCCCCCCTCCCCTTCGGGGTTATGTGATGTCCCGGTCACTAGATCGTTCTACCTCCATGAGCCTAAGTTGCTCCTTTAGTTCCCATTTGGAACCCTTGAACAAATCCATAGGTCCCTTAAAAAAACTCTACCTATGTGATCAAGAACCAAGCATGAGCTCCCTCTTCCATGTGATCGTCGGCTATGACCACGGGCCTTACTCAAAAGGCACTTTCGGAATTCGCATTTTGCGAATTCTGTTACTGAGTCCCCTGACTCCTTCAATTTCCAAAACCCAAAATAGGGCTAAGGTTCTTGGCTCCTCCCTTATCTCGACCTCATGTGACCACTACCCCATGACCACGCGCTAACACAAAAAGGTGCTACCATATTTCGTGTTTCAGGATTCCTGCATGCGATCTCTCCCCAAATCCCTATCCTTCGAAACACTAAAACTTGAAAAGGGTTAACGAGCTCTTTGGCTCCTCCTTTTAACCTTCTCCACATGACCCTATCTTGTGGCCTGGGGCTACTCCATCGAATACTTTAGATTTCAAGATTCGGGGAATCGTGATGTCGTGCCTCTGCTCCTTTCCCTTTCAAATCCTTGAAATCCAAATCTCTTTCCAAGATCAATGGTCCCAATTCTTCCACCAACCAATGGTCTTGATTACATCCAGGTGTTCTCCTTTTCGGGATTCTGATGGGGTCTTCACCTCCCAACTCCCAAATTTGAATCTCCATTGAATCAAATCAATGGCTCAGATATGAGTTAGATCAACAGTCCACAAACCCCGTGATCTAACAGTTGTGAACCCCCTTGAATCAATGACTAGGATTAAGTCATGATTTCATGACTCACGAGTTCTAAGAACTCCTCCTGTTGACTTCCTTCAACAGCGAGTTAGTGAAACACTGAACACTCGCCATGTGTCCCTTCTAATGGATGGTCATGATTATTTCTAGACTTTGATGGGTTCTCTCTCCTACTTATATGAGGGTTAAACCTCACACATCTTCTCTCGGATATTGCGGCTATTGGTCCTCGACGCTAGATCTTATGGCCCATATCTAATATCCTGCACTTTGAGAGTTGAATAGTCCCATTGTTATCCTCCTTGCAACTTCTCTTAATCCAACAGTTGTCAGCTATCGACGCTTCCTCCTCGAAGGCTCTCCACCATTTGTTCAGATCCTTTTCTCTCATGCACTATCTCATGTGTCTGGATGTAGGTTTGATGATCCATATTTTCTCCTCCGCAACTGATCTATGAGTATTGCACTCTTCCTCTTGAGATTCCTCCTACGCTCTGACTTAGAATATTTTCTAAGTCTCGATGGTCTCGGCCTTTGACTCTTCCTCTTGTGAACCTGGTTCCTTTAGGTCTCACCTGCATTCTAAAAAATGTTATCTCTCCTGAGATTTGTCAACTCGATAAAGAGTTGTTCTGTGCACTCCATGCACTCGCTCGATGCCCACCTGGCAGAGCTCTACAAAATCCTCAATAATTATGTCTTCTTGATGTGCCTTCTTCTACAGAGTATTCTCCTCCAGAGTATTTAGTAACTCTGAGGTTTATGTCTTGAGTTTGAGAAATATTCTGGTGTGCCCTCCTGGCATGTTCTATCCTGAACTCGGCTAGAGATTCAGATGCGCACACCTTGTGTTGGCTACATAACCTCTAATGTTCTGTTGTGCACTCCTTGCAGAGCCTAAAGAACCTAGAATTATACAACAAACTCAAATGAAGATAGCAAATTCTATATTCCTACTATAAATGGAATCTATCATACATCTATAGCATTCATCCATGGAAACATGTAAACACATAAACACAAAGTATGTAGAAAACTGCTTTTGTATTAATCTGAATTTCTATACAAATGTTTACAATAACTGGGTTGTAACAAGTCTCGGTTTCAAGTTATCTCACCCTCATAACTTATGCTTCCTAAGGTATCTCTACCCAGACCTCCTATCTTCTTTCCTACTCTTCTCTCGAGTCCCTCACAGACTCTCTATCCCACTTCCTAAAAACTTGAAGCAAGATATTTTCCCTTACTAAAGAGGGGCTCTGTCGAGCACATCCTCTTCATATACCTCATTTAAGTTCATTTAAGCTCACATTCAAGTTTTACCCAGACTTGACTATGATTTGGGCCTGCTACAAGAAACCCTTTAAGGCAATTCAACCACTACTTGTACAAAGGCATGGCTCGACATTTAACAACCTTACAACATTAAATTCGATTTTAAATTTAAAAATGAGAGGCTTGTGCCTCTCTTCTCCTTTGAATGTGCGTTGAATGCGCGTATTCTGAGTTGGAGTGATGCTCCTGCATCATGAGGGAAAATCACAAAATGTCAAAATCATTTAACATTTATCCTTCTTCTATAATTCAGTAGCCTCTAATTTACCACATGTTGAACTTGAAATATCGTTTGTTATTGGAAGGGAATAATTCTCTATAACTAATTTAGTAAAACATTGACCTAACAACTTAATCAAGAGGATAAAAATATCAATTAAATAGAAGGATATATCCATCACACTTTTGTGTGATACCTCATCTAATAAAATAATTAAATGAGCCAAAATAATGTTGGATAGAAGAAGAGATATATGTGTTAAGAGGGAGGCTTACTTGTAAGTGCAACTAAGACTAGGTTATATTAAGGTAACCCCCTTCAATTATACCTAATAAGAGTTATTAGACTAGAAATTAGGTTAAGGAACCATATATATACTTTCAGTAACTAAGGAAAGTTAGGATATCTATAAGGAAGGTATGTGAGTTAAGGTTTTGGTGATAACCTAGTAGAAGATACGGTACGTTAGGGTAATTCTCCTTTACCTTGACTTTCCTAGTAGGTGAGTAGGGGAAGACAAGTGATATGCCTTTTTAGAATCCCATAGTCAAGTTATATGATTTACCTGAATAAGGGTTTGTGAGATATTTAAAGGTGAGATATGAATTTATGATGTTAAAATTTTATGATGTTCATGTACATATCATGAAATCAAACCTAATTCATGTTCTTTTTATTGTTGTTTAGTTGAATCAATTAAATTGTGATTTAGCAATGAATGAGTCAAAACCTACCATAATTATCACAAGTGGAACCCTCAATTCATTGTGGTATAAATTTTCCTCGTAAATCCTTGAAGCAATACATCCTAGGATTTTGATGCCCCTCACCAAATATTGCATGGTTATTATAAATGAAAATGAAAATTGAACTTGTCTAAGGTACCATAACCACCTAAGTGTTCCAAACATTCAAAATATTGTATTTAATTATTAAGAGGGGCATTTCCATCATGATCATCTTAAGTATCATCATCATTATATGACTATAACCTAGTTCATGTATAAATGAAGTCCTTTAGTATTAGTAACCCCACCCTAAAATGTTTCTAATGACAATGATAAAAGAACCACTAAGACATCATCAATATACTAGCAAACACCAAAACCTACTTGGCATAACCTACACTTTGATGGTGCTTCATAGGGATTGATAATAAATGATGGTGTCATCCAAGACAACCAAAGGCACTTGGCATTGGCATACTTTGGTTACATGTGCAATAAAAAGTAACAACGTGGCTAAGCTCAAATCCTATTGCCGCATTTCAACTTAGCAAGGGATCATCTACAAATACAATATGTTATAAAAGAACTTGATTGTTAAGTGTTTATGGGGTTAATAATATTTTCTCTTTATATTATTATTTATCTAATTATTTAAGTAAGTGGGCCAATTCGGTCTCAATTCATACTCCTTCTCATCCAAATGGGTCCTAAGTCTCTATTGTTATAGGGTCTAGTCTATTGTTATCTTTGCAGGTGGATGTGGGTCAAGTATTGTAATATGGAGTTGGGATATAATAACATATTTGATGTGTTACAGTGTGTGTGTTTGTAATAACGTATATATTTTATTACATATATGTGTAATAAAACATACATATATATTCTACTACACATATATGTAATAACATATATTACAAAAAACATGAGTTGTAAGTTTGGCAAAGCTCATTGTGAGATGCATTGAAAAAGAAAGCCTTCTCCATTCTATTTGGAGTTTCAAGGATTATTGTGGCTCCCTAATAGGGCTTCTCTCTGGATGCTTTCATGGATTTCCATCCTAGTCAACTGCCGAGTCCATTGTGTTGGCTCAATGACTTCAATGCACTATCCCATCTATTTCTTTGTTGAAGGAAGTGTCATTTCGTGCGAAAGACGATGTGGTAAATAATTTGTTTGTTGGGTCCACAAAATTTGTATTTCAATATGTAGAACACTTTCATGAACTAATTATCAATATTTCAATATGTAAGACCTCTTTTACATATTGAACTCTTTTACTTTCATGTAGGACCTCTCATAGACACAATGCTCCCTTGCACATCAATGGAGTTTTTTTAAAGGGACAAATTAGTTGACATATGGTCAAAACTCTCTCATTGTTGCCATTATTGTGCCCTCTAATCGAAAAAGTGAAGATTTGAATTTATGTCATCATTAGAACAATGAGTTTTTATATCATGAACCTCTATATGGATTAACATGACCATGAGAAGAATAAAGTATGAAAAAAATGAAGAAAGTCTTGAAACCTTGAATAACCCTCCATATATTGTAGACATGAAGATTGAGATGATGCAAATGTGTGACAGAGTAAATGTTTGACATCACCATTTCCAACCCCTCATGTTTAATCCTTAATGTTGTTGAAGAAACAAAATAAATTTCATGGAACTAAAAACATTAAATTGTTGCCAAAATTGTGCCCTGTAATCGACAAAGTGAAGATTGGAATTTATGTCAAAATTATAACAATGAGTGTTTATAACATGGACGTATATATGGATTAACATGACCATGAGAGGATTAAAGTAGGAAAATATGAAGAAAGTATTGAAACTTTGAATAACCCTCCACATATAAATTGACAATGGCAATGTGATTTTGTTTCTTTGTCATGTGAGACACAATGAAAGGACAAAATGAAAAGAAGGGTAATGCTCTGAAAAAATATTATAAAATGTTTGACATACCTATTTCCAACCCCTCATGTTTAATCCTTAAAACTTATTATTGCATCTTCCCAAAAATTTCTTTTTGCATGTTGCACCAAGTTTAAAGTTTGCACATTGCTTGGAAAAACATGCTTGCCACATGTCACATGTCACAAGACTTTGAAAGTTGCATATATCATGTCACAAGATTTTGGAATTTGCATATTGCATATTCAAGTTTTATTTTTTTCCTAGAATCCATAGCCCAAGCACAAGGCACCAGGTCTTGCTTTCATTCTCATGTCTTGAATCAAGGAGTATTGAATCAATATATACCAAGTCTTATAAGAGAAGCTGAAATTATCATTAAGTGTATAACAAAATTACATTCACAGATATATACAAGCCACAAAAATAGCCTTGCGTATATTATCAGATGAAAAAGTACCCATAATTTCAATGCATTATATGCATCATTACATGTTCAACTATATAATGTACATCTAAATGTCTTATAAAATTATTACATGACATCATGAATTTATTTTAGTCTTCTTTTGTGCTTTCCAGGTCTTAAGTAAGTCATCCATCTCCATGTCTTCGTTTACTGGGTGATCTTCAGTAGCTGATGTTGTTTCATTTATTTCACGCTGAGTATGTATGGTCTCGTACCCACGACGTGGATGTTGTTGTAAGGGGCCATCACCTACAAAAATAAAAAATATTAAATTTATATGGCCAACTTTTAAATATCATTGAAGTATTTCGTTAATATTAAAAAAAAACTATGAAGTGCAATTATTTACCTAGCCCTCTAGTCAGCACCATTGGAATGGTTGTCGTCCTATTCACATGATCATCTTCAGGTCAAGGAGGATCAACTATGACATTCTCTTCCATTGAAACGTCAAAATTCATAAGTACAAAATTTTTAAGTATATGATTAATATATAGACATTTTACCATCGTGGGCCTCAGTCACAAAAACATCTTGGGGCTACACCTCACTAGGATGAGGCTACTGGGGAGAACCATGATCTTCTAGTTGTGTTGCACTATCAATACTCTGTTGTCCAGTACTAATGGTTTCATTTATAGTGTTTCTCCCCTGATTGAAACAAAGTAAGACATTAAATTATGGACGATATCAAACATTTACATATTTTATAAGTAATGAAAGGTTAATGTGGATTGATTTTTATTTACCTTATCCCACAAACTGGATCTTTGGCTCTGCCCCATGCTTTTACTACGATCAACCATGGCTTTATAACTATACTTGTAACCAAGTTGGAGGTCTTCCTCTGTGGTTTCAGTTCCAAAGTCGTCGCCCTGCATTGCATAAGGGTATGATTTTTTAATGTTTTTGGCTGCAATTACCTGAAAGTTGTAAGGTGATACAAATAATATTTTTAAGATGTTGGGGTACTTATGATTCATGACTGTAACCTCGAGTAACCGCCCTAGCCTAGCTTATGTTGGCCATGTTTGGAAGTCCTTTCTTTGGTTGCCTTCGAAGTGTCAGAAAACCTATCATCAAAATTTTCAAGTATGTTATATATAACCACACTTTTATTTAGATCTAAAGAAAAATAAAGTTGGTATTGAAATCAAAATATTGTAATTTACCTTGGTGTACCAGTTATTTGTTCTCCTTATGTTTTCAAAATATTCTCTTTTGCATCATCAATGATCGCCTTCCACTCCCTCTCTAGAATTGAGGGAGGATGTCCATACCTAGGATTTACTGCCAAGATTCGTCTATAAACATCCCGTGTATATTTTAAATATTCACCTACTGCAGAGGTGACCACTTTTTTATTGAACGTGTCTACTCCAAAGAGGCCTTCAAGATAATCCATAAGTTCATTTTTTAGGTTGGAATTCTAGAAAATCCACCTCATGCGTAAGGTTTCCCAAAAAATCAACAAGGCCTTGCTCTATAGGTGCCTATAAAAAAGGTCGTTTCCTACACACAAAAAGATATGATCATTAATTTAAAATTAATAATCTAGATGATTTTTGTATGAGAAGGACACCATTAAATGATTAAAATATGAATTAAAACTACCTGGGAGTCTTGATTGTTTTAATAGAAGTCTATTATCATCGACCAAAAATATGCACAGAAGGGTCCTCGTACTTGTCACACGTCTAGCTCCAAGAAATGCAACCATCTCAACCACATCACAATGATCATCATCTATGCCACCATCTCTAGACTCTGATCGAGGTGTGGATGTATGGAGATGTATGTCATGGATCCTATATAAATTAGGTGTGGAATATGGAGAAGTAAATAGTACTCTAGTAGTTGTATGACCGCCTGCATCAGGACTCTGTAGCATCTCTGTAGCACCGCTACTACCAACACCGGGCTGAATAGGCTCCAAAAATGTATTTATAACAAAGAATTTTTTTTTTCGTGAGATAATGTAAAAGTTAAAGAGCAAAGTATCATAATTGAAAATATGAGTATATTAAAAAAAACATTTTAAATTATGGTTATTACCTTATATGTGTTAAGTTGTGAAATAAGGAGCTTGATCTTTTCTTTGACGTCAGGAGTTTGATCTGGATGATCTAAGAAGCTAGCAAGTTCCTTGTTAGCTTTAATGGTCTTTTTTTTTATTAAGACCATTGGATCAGAGGATGAATAAAACCCCTCCTCGTTAGTGGAATAATGATCAACATGGCATGCAGACTACATATAATTTCAACAAAAACAATGTCATTTCTAAAATTATATAAGAAAATAATTAAAACAACATAAAATGAAAGTGGAAATTGATAATCATTTACATGTTCTGCGGCTAGACCTTTTCCACGATCATCGTTCCACATTATAATATAATTAGAACCCCCAAATATTTAAAAAATTGATAATGATAACAAAAAAAAATGCGAAAGATAATATTTACAACAATGTTAAAGATAATAAAAAAATATAATGCAATAAGTAGACGTTTCTTAAAGAGGTGTTGCATAAGAGCCTGCACACTATTAGTCAATGTTTCTCATCGATTCAAATGGTAATCCACTAATAACTCTTCCCCGGGAGTTATCTTTTCTATTGCACACAAGACTACCCGATTCTCTTCACGTCCCTCATATATTCAATTTGGTTGTTTGTTTGTTGTCCCAGGTCGTGTGTTGTTTATAAACCCTGTGATATTTTCAGAAGCTTTAGGCCTTCCATCAATATAAATAGTTGTTCCCTTTTTTTTATCCTTGTTTATTAGTTGTATATAATTTGTGGCGAGTACATATCTCTGCATACTTCGCATGTACAGGAACAGCCACATCCAATTGTTATAATTGTAACACGGTCCGACATAGTCCATCAATTCAGTTATTGTATTGTATTTTACAATTATTCCATCCATGGAAAATAGCCCCAAGCCATGCAGGGAGGATGGTGCAATGCGATATGTCCTATTGTTGACAATGAAGTCAACATCTATAGGAGGTAGTTCCTTAGGTATCCAATGTTTCACCAGATGCTTACACCTGAGTGGAACCTCTATGTATCCTATGCTCTCATCATCATAAGAGCATGATCTTCCTTCGGAAAGAAAAAATTTCATGCGTCTACAAAATTTTATTTTGACTTTTTCACCTCTAGTCCTTTTTTTCTTATCATATCGACTAGATGCAGTGGCATTTTCGGCCTCTATTTGTCCTAAGATTTCCTCACTCAATGAAGAAATATCTGAAAGGTACATGTTTGGTTGTACCTTCAGTTGCATGTGCACGTGTTGTTAGTTAGTATTCCATCATCATCCTAGTTCTAATATATGAACTTGTTTTTCTATATTCAAAGTTCTAAATAAATTTTTTAAATCTTTAGTTTTGGATGCACAATTAGACTAGGATGAAATTACCAATGTTAGTGGTCAACCACCTAATTTATTGTGTTATCCCTCTTGATTTTGGACATTAAGGACATATTAATGTGATAACACTAAGGACATGATAAATTTATCATATGGATCTAAGAAAAAAATAGTAGTAAGGTTGTTGTTTGTTGGATTTGTGCAAATTAGAATTATTATAAGAAATGTCCATTGAAGATGAGGGTCAATGCTATGGAGTAAGAAATCCAACCATCATTTGGTGTGTTGAAAATATTGGGTGCTTTAGTTGGCAATATGTCTAAGACAAACCAAGAGTAGAACTATACAAATATTAGTTTTGTTCAATCCAAGTTGAAGAATAAGTTAGTTATGGCAATGGTTAACAATAGTGCAGCCCACATTTTTATGTAGGAAGTAGTGGTTGTTAAACTCAATGTGATTTGAAATTGGTGCAGTCGTTTTTCAAGGTAGTAAGATATAGTAGTTAGTTGATAGAGACATTTAGTTAGTTAGTTTTTATGCCATTAGGAGCAATTGGCCAAGATTTCCCGAAATGGTTTGGGATGAGACTTGCAACTGGGCATAAAATGAATATCAAGACTTAGATTGAGGAACTATCCACTACAATGGATTACTGGGATAGGATTTCAGCTAGAGAACCCCTCACTTATGGGTGCCATGCCTCAGAAGTTGCTTTACTCATTGATTTCGACAACTAGTGTTTTTCTCAGTTTGAAGCAATGAAACATTTTGATTAAGGGGTCCAATTTACAAAACCATGCCTCGAGAGTGGATGCATAGTTTGGTCTCCCATTCCATGCCTAAAAAATCTTGTAGCATCTCACGGAACTCAAAAATGTTTCTCCATTAGTCTTTTATGCCCTGAGCGAGAATTGGCCAAGAGTCCCTGAAATGGTTTGGGATGCGACTTGAAACTAGGAATAAAATAAAAAATCGAGACTTGGTTTGAGAAATTGTCATCTCTGTTGGATTCTTGGCATAGGATTTTATCCAGAGCACCCCTCACTCCCAGTTCCAACCCCTCAGAAGTTGTTTTTTTCATCGATTTCGATAACTAGTGCTTTGCTCGGTAAGAAGCAATGCAACATTTGGATTTAGGGGTCCAATTTATGAAACCATGCCTCGAGAGAGGATGGACAATTTGGTCACCTATTACATGCCTAAACAAGCATGTAGAATCTCATGGAGCTCAAAAATGTTTCCCCGTTAGGTGTTTATACCCCAATGATGAATTGCCAAGAGTCCCCAAAATGGTTTGGGATGTGACTTGCAACTGGGCATAAAACGAAAACCGAGACTCAGATTGAGGAACCATCGACTCTGATGGATTCCTGGGATATGATTTCAGCTAGATAACCACTCACTCTCAGGTGCCATGCCTCGGAAGTTGCTTTACTCATTGATTTCAAGAACTAGTGTTTTTCTCAGTTTGAAGCAAACCAACATTTGGATTAAGGGGTCCAATTTATGAAACCGTGCCTCAGGAGAGGATGGAAAATATAGTCACCTAGTCCATGCCTAAAAAATCTTGTGGCATCTCATGGAACTCAAAAATGCTTCTCTATTAGGTTTTTATGCCCTTAGGAGCAATTAGCCAAGAGTCTCTGAAATGGTTTGGGATGTGACTTGCAATTGGGCATATAATGAATATCGAGACTTAGATTGAGGAACCGTTGACTCCAATGAATTCCTGGAATAGGATTTCATCTAGAGCACCCCTCACTCATGGGTTCCATACCTCAGAAGTTGCTTTAATCATTGATTTCAACAACTAGTGTTTTTCTCAGTTTGAAGCAATGCAACATTTGGATTAAGCGTCAAATTTATGAAACAATGCCTCAGGAGCAGATGGATAATTTGGTCACCTATAACATGCCTAAACAAGCTTGCAGCATCTCACAAAACTAAAAAATGTTGCTTCATTAGTCTTTTATGGCATGAGTGGGAATTGGCCAAGAGTCCCCAAAATGGTTTGGGATGCGACTTGTAACTGGGCATAAAATGAAAACCGAGACTCAGATTGAGGAACCTTCATCTCTGTTGGATTCTTGGCATAGGATTTTAGCTAGAGCACCCCTCACACTCGGTTCCAACCCCTCAAAAGTTGCATTTTTCATCAATTTTGATAACTAGTGCTTTGATCAGTAAGAAGCAATGCAACATTTGGATTTAGGGGTCCAATTTACGAAACCATGAATCGGGAGCGGATGGACAATTTGGTCACCTATTCCATGCCTAAACAAGCATGAAAAAACTCATGGAGCTCAAAAATGTTGCTCCGTTGGGCTTTTATGCCTTGAGAGCAATTGCCAAGAGTCCCCGAAATGGTTTGGGATGCGACTTGCAACTGGGCATAAAAAAAAAACCGAGACTCGGATTGAGGAACCATTGACTCTGATGGATTTATGGGATCGGATTTCAGCTAGATCACCCACCACTCCTAGGTTCCATGCCTCAGAAGTTGCTTTACTCATTGATTTCAAGAACTAGCATTTTTCTCAGTTTGAAGCAAACCAACATTTTGATTAAGGGATCCAATTTATGAAACCGTGCCTCGGGAGAGTATGGAAAATATATTCACCTATTCCATGCCTAAACAATCTTGTAGCATCTCACAGAACTCAAAAATGCTTCTCTGTTAGGTTTTTATGCCCTCGGGAGAAATTGGCCAAGAGTCCCCGAAATGGTTTGGGATGAGACTTGCAACTAGTCATATAACGAATATCGAGACTCGAATTGAGTAACCGTTGACTCTGATGGATTCCTGGGATAGTATTTCATCTATATCACCCAGTACTCATGGGTGCCATGCCTCGAAATTTGATTTAATCATTGATTTCGACAACTAGTGTTTTGCTCAGTTTGAAGGAATGCAACATTTGGATTAAGGGTCAAATTTACAAAATAATGCCTTTGGAGTGGATGGATAATTTGGTCACCTATTCCATGCCTAAATAAGCTTGCAACATCTCACAGAACTCAAAAATGTTTCTCTGTTAGTCTTTTCTCCCTTGAGCGGGAATTGGCCAAGAGTCCCCGAAATGGTTTGGGATGCCACTTGCAATTGGGTATAAAATGGAAACCGAGACTCGGCTTGAGGAACCATCGTCTCTATTGGATTATTGTCATAGTATTTTAGCTATATCACCCCTCACTCTCAGTTCCAACCCCTATAAAGTTGTTTTTTTCATCGATTTCGATAGCTAGTGCTTTGCTCAGTAAGAAATAATGCAACATTTGGATTTAGGGGTCCAATTTATGAAACCATGCCTCAGGAGCATATGGACAATGTGGTCACCTATTCCATTCCTAAACAAATATGCACAATCTCATGGAGCTCAAAAATGATTCTCTGTTAGGATTTAATGCCCAGAGGATGAATTGCCAAGAGTCCCTGAAATGGTTTGGGATGTGACATGCAACTGAACATAAAAATAAAACCGAGACTCGGATTGAGGAACCGTCGACTCCGATGGATTCCTGGGATAGGATTTCAGCTAGAGCACCCCTCACGGCTGAGTGCCATGCCTCAAAAGTGGATTTACTCATTGATTTCAAGAAATAGTGTTTTTCTTAGTTTGAAGCAAACCAACATTTGGATTAAGGGTTCCAATTTACGAAACCATGCCTCGGGAGCGTATGGAAAATATAGTCACCTAGTCCATGCCTAAAAACTCTTGCAGCATCTCACGAAACTCAAAAATTCTTCTCTATTAGGTTTTTATGCCCTCGGGATCAATTAGCCAAGAGTCCTCGAAATGGTTTGGGATGCGACTTGCAAGTGGGCATATAACGAATATCAAGACTCAGATTGAGGAACCATCAACTTCAATGGATTCCTAGGATAGGATTTCATATAGAGCACCCCTCACTCATGGGTTTTATGCCTTAGAAGTTGCTTTAATCATTGATTTTGACAACTAGTGTTTTTCTCAGTTTGAAGCATTGCAACATTTGGATTAAGGGGTCAATTTATGAAATGATGCCTCGGGATCAGATGGATAATTTTTTCACCTAGTCCATGCCTAAAAAATCTTGCAGCATCTCACGAAACTCAAAAATGTTTCTCTGTTAGTCTTTTATTCCCTGAGTAGGAATTGGCCAAGAGTCCCCGAAATGGTTTGGGATGTGACTTGCAACTGGGCATAAAATGAAAACCAAGACTCAGTTTGAGGAACTGTCATCTTTGTTGGATTCCTAGCATAGTATTTTAGCTAGAGCACCCCTCACTCCCAATTCCAACCCCTCGGATTTAGTTTTTTTCATCGATTTCGATAACTAGTGATTTGATCAGTAAGAAGCAATGCAACATTTGGATTTAGGGGTGAAATTTATGAAACCATTCCTCGAGAGAGGATGGACAATATGGTCACCTAGTCCATGCCTAAAAAATTATGCAAAATTTCATGGAGCTAAAAAATGTTGCTATGTTAGGATTTTATGCCCCGAGGATGAATTTCCAAGAGTCCCCAAAATGGTTTGGGATGCGACTTGCAACTGAGCATAAAAAAAAATTCAAGACTTGGATTGAGGAACCATCAACTTCAATGGATTCCTAGGATAGGATTTACGCTATATCACCCATCACTCCTAGGTGCCATGCCTCAGAAGTTTCTTTACTCATTGATTTCGAGAAATAGTGTTTTGCTCAGCTTGACGAAAACCAACATTTGGATTAAGGGGTCCAATTTAAGAAACTGTGCCTCAGGAGTGGATGGTAAATATAGTCACCTAGTCCATGCCTAAACAATCTTGCAGCATCTCATGAAACTCAAAAATGTTGCTCCCTTAGGTTTTTATCCTCTTAGGAGAAATTGGCTAAGAGTCCCCGAAATGGTTTGGGATGCGACTTGCAACTGAGCATATAATGAATATCAAGAATCAGATCGAGGAACCATCGACTTTGATGTATTTCTGGGATAGGATTTCATCTAAAGAAACCCTCACTCATGGGTTCCATGCCTCAGAAGTTGCTTTAATCATTGATTTTGACAACTAGTGTTTTTCTCAGTTTGAAGAAATACAACATTTGGATTAAGGGACCAATTTATGAAACAATGCCTTGGGAGAGGATGCATAATTTGGTCACCTATCCCATGCCTAAGCAATCTTGCAACATCTCACAGAACTCAAAAATGTTGCTCCGTTACTCTTTTATGATCTGAGCGGGAATTGGCCAAGAGTCCCCGAAATGGTTTGGGATGCGATTTGCAACTGGACATAAAATAAAAAAAAATACTTGTATTGAGGAACCATCACCTCTGTTGGATTCCTAGCATAGGATTTTATCTATATCACCCCTCAATCCTGGTTCCAACACCTCATAAGTTGTTGTTTTCATCTATTTTGATAACTAGTTTATGATAATACGGGTTTCGAAAGTTGTTTTTTTCATCGATTGTGAGATGTGGGTTTATTATACTATTTTGAATTTTACAATAACATTCTCCATTGACCTTTTGTAAACCATTCCATTTGGTGTTTTTTGCACTAAGTGTAAAGAACAATGTTGGAGAATTATAAGATGTAAGTTAGGTATGAGCTATTTGTTACCTCATTATTACCTTTTATTTTAATTGTATCCATATTTTGTATTGATCAAATGAGGAATTAAACTGAAACTGATGCCATTAGACACAATCCTAAGGCCAACTAAGGATAAAAAACAACACACACTAATTAATCTAGGAGTCAAGTATGAAAACAAACCTTCTCACAAAGAAGCGCTAGTTGGTGATGGAATCCAGCATCGCAGAATCAATGCGCGAAGGGGATGAGTTTCGGTGGGTGGGAAAGTTACGTTGACAACTTTCTTAATGAACTAATTCCCTAGTGCAAGTTACCTCACTGAGCAGTGGGAAACTCTCCAAGGAGTCCAAGTGAGTCTAGACAATGTCGATCCTAGGTACAACACCACCTTCCCTGTGTTATCACCTTGTGTATGAATTCTAAAATATTATTTCCTCTATGGTACCACATACTATACCAAAGCAGAGGGGGGATAGTCGACAATCGACACCAAGACCAACAAATCAGGGTTGATTACTCTGAGAGCCCCAATGCGACCTCGTGATTGACCCTTGTGTTAGAAGGGCTTCCCAAAGTCAGTGATATAGAAACTGGATTTCACTCCCTAACTCAAGGCTTTATGTTTGTTTAGCATCTTTGGAAAGTTATTCTCACAATCTTATTCCAAATATCTACACCTAAGCTAAGATGGGTTTGAAGAGCCCTAGAAAATTTGCTAGATAAATTTTAATTAGCGCCTGATTTTAGGCTGTTGTTACTCAAAGGAGTGGTCGTGAAATTGATGGCGTTTTGACTCGACTCTTTAAACCATGCAAGAGGAAAATGAAATGCAAGAAATTCGACTTCGATGAAAACTAGTTATGGGAAGGAGCAAGAGGTTTTAAGAAAATAAATAATTTCTTAATAGATTACTATGTGTGTAATACTGCAAAATGACCCAAATTTTAAAAATACCATGCAAATTTCATAGTTCATTTAGTACACCTATACAACATTGAATCAAATGTAAACTATTATGATTATAGAGACCACCATACACATCTTGAATACTCATAAAGAAAAAATGATACAAATCCTTGTTTCATAAGAGGAATGTCACATAAGGATTTCAAACTAAGATACAACATTCATTTACATGATAACACTTACATAATAAATCATCTTGCATGTATAGTTTATATTATGTATTGCAATTTCATTGACGTGTTTAGTATCATTTTCTTTTCAACATAGTGTTTGTCCTTAGTGACTAACAAGATTAGTAACTCCCATTTAGGAATCAGGGTAGTCTTCTAAATAATGACAATTGTGTAAGGTATCAATAGAATGATAATGTTCCTTTTCCATCTAAGTACCTTAATTTATATGATTTTCTATTTTTGGGGCAAGTCTTGTGTCTCCACAGTTGAAGTGTTTGCACTTACTATCTTACTCTCACATCAGCTCCAATTGTTTTAAGTTCGAGGACTACTACAAATGCACCGTGAGAATCCCATATTTAGTGCTTCTTAAGGAATATTCTATTAAGGCTATGACAATACCATATCTAGTTCTTCTTAAAGAATATTCTATGAAGGTTTAGATATACTCCTCAATTTGCAAAGAAATTATATATCATAGATAGTAAACGATGCAATGAATCTGGTTAGAATGACATTGTGAGAAGAAAGTGTTAAAATTACACATTACCACCTTAAGCTTGCTTGAAAAGGGCCCTCACTTCATGGATGCAACTTTACTAGCATCTAAATAAGATTGAATGGCATCACCGAGCTTTTCAGTGATAGAGACAAACACATGATTACTTTAATTTTACTTATAAATTATTATTATTATTGTTGCTAATATAAAGATCTAAACATGGTTTTCAACATATGTGGTTCATTGTGATGTCACTAGGATACATAAGAGAGGTTGTTCCCATACTACATGAAATTTAACATAATCACAATTAAACATAAGTTTCACATTCCTTCCTTCCTCAGATGAATTACATAGTGTAGTTTATTTACAAATCTTGATCTCCACTCGGGATATAATCAGATTCGCCTTAAAAAACAAGATATGCCAAAAAAAACTTTAGAACTCATGAAGTCCGATATGAATTCCTAGAAATGTTCGTTGGTATCATTAATTCTCCCTCTACTTTTTAGTGTCTTATGGATTATATTCTAAGGAATTTCCTTAGATTTATTTTTTGTTTTCTTTGACATCATTTTGACATACAAAAAAACTATTGGATATCATATGGGACATGTGGGTAAGGTATTGCATATGCTTTAGGATAACAAACTGTATGCCAAGAAATCCAAGTGTACTTTTAGGTTACAAGAAATGGAGTACCTAGGCCATGTCGTATCAAATGAATAAGTCAAGGTAAATCCACAAAAGATAAAATCAATAGTGGATACTCCAATACTAAAGAAAATCAAGTTCCTTTGATGTTTCCTTGGCTTGATAGGATATTGTCGTCATTTTTTCATCAATTATGCTCATATTGTTGCACCTCTAACATACCTATAAAATAAGAAATAATTTTCATGGTTATATGTGGTAATGTAGACATTCCAACAATGCGAGGATTGCACCTTTACTCCAATTCTAGGCACCCCAAACTTTAATAAGACATTGATAGTGGAATGCAATGCCTATAGCCAGGGCATTGGAGTAGTTATTATATGGGAAGGTTGTTTGTTGGATTTTGAAATTAGACAATACAAGGAAATATTATATCTCATAAAATGTATGAAAAATAAATGTTTTTCATCATTCACGCAAGTAAGAAATGGCATCAATATCTCTTGTACGAGCTTGGGTCATAGCACTTACTAAAATTATCTTCTTTGTTCATATATTCATTCCTAAACAATTTCAGCCTCAGAGCTACATAGGGGTTCCGGGGGAGGTCAAGGAGGTTGAGGGAGAAGCTAGTTGGGATGTTGAGGAGAGGCAATGGCTTGGTGGAGGTAAACAAAAAAGAAAATAACTCATAGCTTGTAACTAAATAGTAAAAAACTCAGAGATTGGAGAGATTTTCACTATGAAATTACCGATTTTTGCGGCATGATGTTAACCCCTAGGTATCTCCACTCCACAATCATTGTTGGGTTTGACCAGATAGGGCCCCTTTTCCTCTATCATTGTCCAAAGTTTCTAGATAGTTCCTCCTTTGAATCTCTCTGTTGTTGTCGAGGGGATTTTCTATGCTCGTCGCGAGGTTTTTCTTCTCTGCTAGTCTTGGTCAGAAAGGGTTTTGGCTTTTGCTCTGCTAGTCATGAATGGGAATGAGGTCAACTTCATGAATGGGCCCGAGATGATTTAAATTTGGTT